>JBBMOL010000509.1:0-85628 GCA_037954665.1 Laguncularia racemosa | reverse complement strand
ATTTAAAATTAAAAGTAAAGTCAAAATACTAGTGAGTTGTAGAAAATCCATTTTTGCTCCCTCTAATTTATTTATACTTTAAAAAATAAAAAATAAAAAATAAAAAAAAATTAAAATAAATTTGCAATTGGTTTTTATTACAAATCGAGGCACAGGTTAACGGCCAAGTTGGAAAACACACACATGTATTCATAGGAGACTTAAGTTTGATTCCCAAATGCATATAGATGTGCATAAGTTTTTTTCAGAACGAAAGATGAAATAATGCAATTTATTTGTATTAAAGTAAAGGCACAAGCCAATTCCTTGTTAGAAAACACACATGCATAGTAAGTGAGGAGACCCGAGTTTAAATTCCCCCTACCACATAGATGTGAAATGTTTTTTTTTTTTTTTTCATAATGAAAGGACATGGGTCAAAATCAAAATAGTTTAAATTTTATTTGCATTAAAAGATTGAGGACAGGCTAATGACTTGTTGGAAAACATTATACCCAGCAAGTGAGGAGACTTGAGATCGGTCCCCCCAATCTATAGGTGTGAAATTTTTTTTTTAAAAATAGAAGATGTAGGTTTAGCCTACGATTTTATTCTTCTACCTTTGGCAACATGGTAAACTTCCTTCCTAAGCAATAGCTTCCTTAGGATTTTTGGGCCCAAATATCTTTTTTGTAATCTCAATGAATTAATGGAAAAATTTTGTGAAGATTACATGGCCTTCCATGATTCAAACCCAAAACAAGTCCAAATACATCACCCTCCATAGGACGAATCTACACCCAAAAAATGGAGGAAAGTAAGATCACACGGAATCACACTCTATCTGGCTGAATTTAGTGCAAACCAAGAAACCCCCATTTGGAAGTTTTCCATACTCAATTTCATAAGAATCGATGTAAAGGAGGCAAATTTTATACACAACCGAATCAAGCCCAAGAATATTCCCCAACTAAATCTCAAAACTCAATCCATAATTCATGGTCGAGGGAATTTTCATCTCTGATGTAAACTCCTTAGTTAAATAGGAGCTAAGCCTTCCAAATGAGGAGAGTACAAAAAAAAAACCATCCATTCCCTCTTCTGTAAAAGAATTCAAAGGTCTTTCTCCCTCTCTCTAGTTCAACTAAGCTCTTCCATTGCATTAAACTTGAAATTGATGCATCTAGGGCTTTTTCATCCTCTTAACTATCAAAAACCATTAGAGCCACCCCTCAAAACACCTTTGAACAGCTTCACCCCCTACATCTAGACTAATTCGTTTGGCCCATTAGAAAAACCATTCTATTGGGACCTATTATCATGCCATCATCGTCAAAAGGCAAAGGAGACTTTACCTATCCAGTCCGATGTACTCCGCTACCTTGGTAGCCATATAATTGAAAGAATACCCTTTTGCTCCAATCAGTGTATCAAAATTTGATTTGAGTCTACCAAACCTAACCTGTCTATAGCTAATTCCTAGGTGTTTTTTTATTTTATTTCTTCATATTTTCCTTTTTAAATTTTAATGAAGATTTTCCAATACTTAGATAAAAATAATTAAAACATGTATATATGTTTTTTTTTTGTCTTTCTTAAACAAATAGTTTTTACTAATATAGGTAGATAAAATATATATGTGTTTTTAATGTATTATATGTTTTTTAAATAAAAATAAAAATATATAATATATAAGATATAATTTTAAAATTAAATAAATAAATATGATAAAAAATTTAAAATTTTAATATGTAAAACTACGGTTGGTCTAATCCTAATAGCGAGTAAACAGGCACCTTTAGAGTGACTTTAAACTACAAATAATAATTAGGTTCATTTTAATTTATAATTTTTTTCAAAGAATAAATTTAAACTTGGAATGTTAAAGCAGCGACTGTAAGGTTTTAATGAGTAGTCCCTGAATTCCAAAATCTCTAGTTTTTATTTTAAAGTTTTATTAGAAAACATGAGGGGCCACGAAGCTTAAGAACCTTTAGAACCCACCTAAATTGCATATACTTTTCATCCACCATAAAGTTACTACAACATTTAATTAAAGTTGCAACCTAATTAATTGCTCGAGTGTTCTATAAATGATTATGAAAAACTTTTCTATATGTATCTTAAATGTGTATTGTAAATATATTATTTCCTTGTAAATACCTTTGTAATATGTAAACAAGTTCCCTGTATATCAAAATTTTGATGTAAACACCAAGTCTTAATAGGGTGCAACTTAATAAGTATTGCATTACCTTAATGGTTCTTTTATCCATGTGTTTTTGTACATATTTATTTTTAAAAAAAGGGATCAACAATTCATAATATTAACTCATGAAAGTGATAATTATCTAGACCTTGGTAATCAATTAGCAAGGCAATGAGCAAGCAATCAACGATATAACTAAGCATACGTAACCTTTTTAAGTCCGCGAATTGAAGCAGAGGTGAATTATTGGAGAGAAAGAACAAGGGGGTAAGAATTAGGCATGCAAGCTTTCTTGGCCCAAGCTAAATGAATTGAAGGTGTCCTTGAGTGAGCACTGAAGATGCTGCAACAACTAGAAGCACAATTGCAGGATTAGATTAAGAATATTCAATTATGTTAGTTGATTTGGAAAAAATTGTCAAGTTCATTAGTAAAAATAATAAATGATGTTTTTCTTCATGGCCATTTTTATCTCATTTTAACTTTATTTCCCTTTTTTCAATAATAATGCATAAAAGAGAGAGAGAGGGGAAGAGGGAAATAAGAAATAGATACTAAAATTTGAAAATTTAATTTTTTGCAATCATCTTATGTAATAAAAAAAAATTTTCAATCCTTTACCTTGTAAAATAGTCATTAAAGCTCACTTCCACTCAATGTCTTTTCCAAAATACAATCTAAAAAAAAAAATCAATTTTCTTGTAAAAAAATTCCAAATTTCTGCCCAAAAGGTATCAATCTTTTCAAAAAGCCCTCCAACCATCACAAGAAGGGCATCAAAAGCTTACCTTAAAGAGATAATTGAAATTCCACCTCATGAAGGAATTAAGCCTAACACAGCAATCAATATAGGCCTTAATATTGTGGACCTAAAAGAGGGAAATTAGAAAACAAATGAAAGGAAATTAAGAGAAAATTACTCTAGCAATTTTTTGCCAAGGGGAGGGTTTTGAGAGATCAAGAAGGATCCGATCAAATCACTGGCACTATTACAAATGATATAGGCGCTTATCCAAAAAAATTCAAAGTAAAAGACTTTGAAAAATATGGGGGGATTAGATGCCCCAAGTTTCAAATAAGGTTATATTTTTGCAAGGTGACTTGTTACAAAAAAAAAAAGAGTATTAATCCAAATTTTTCCAAAAAATAGTTGATGGCTTGCCTTGCGGGGGAAATCCCTTTTAACTAGATTAAATGGGGATCGATACATTGGACAAATTAGCCATTTTTTTAAAACCAAATATAATTTTTAAATGAGATAGCCCCTTCAATAGGGGATTTTTGAGGAATAAAACAAAAGGTAAAAGGGAAAAACCTTTAAAGGGAAAATTGCCAAAAAATGGAGGGGCATGTGTAAAGTAATTTTCCTCTCCAAAAAAAAGATCTCACCTCTATGTTCACAAACATTAATGAACTATACTAGGACATTTAATTGGTGAATTGTGCCAATTTTTGAGATTAGTGCTTTTGGTAGAAAAATTGATGAAGCCCAAAGTGGGGGAGTGCAAGGAAAAAGACCAGCCCCATTGATTTTGATGGGAAATATAAATCTATAATTGGCCTAAAAAACAAGAAAGACCCAAAGAACCAAAAGGAAATTCACTTAATTCTCGTCCCCTTAAAACAAGTTTTTTTTTATTTCCAGGAAAAATAGCCTATTGTTCCTAAAGATCCAATGCCAGGGTACAGGGCAAGAAAAATGATTCAAATGGGGTCAAAGGAAATGCTACAAAAAAACTATTAAGAGTTGAAAAAACAAAATCTAAGCCTAATAGTGGAAGGGCAATCTAACTAAATTTATCCCCAAATTTTGGGATATTCAAATTTTTGAACTTACATGGAACGAAATGGTTAAATTCTGAAGAAATACCAATCCTTTTAAGCACTAAATCACGATTTAAAAAAGTTGGGATCTAAAGAGGTAGAATTAAATGATCGGGGTACGAAAGCTAAAGCTTTTAAGATCATCAAAAAAGGAAAAGCAAAAGGGGAAGAAGCCTTTGTTCAACAAGAGGTTGTTTGATGAAAAAAGGGTTAAAATTTTTAAAAAGGTGATGCCCGGGAAATGATCCGGACCTAGAAAAGGGGCCATAATTATAAAAAAAGATTTTAACTTGCAATTCCTTTTTGAGAAAATGCTCCTTACATTAAAAAGTTTCCCAACTTGCGTTCCTTTTTAAAGAAAATCCCACTTCTTCAAACTAAAAGGGAAATCTAACCTTTGGGTATAATGATGGGAAAAAAGAAAGGGGCTGAAGTCAACCTACAAAAGTAAGGAAATGCAAGCCCCAAGGTTGGAAAGGCAATTTGCCCTTCATATTTTGATGGCTTAGGTTTTCATTAACTTAAGGGAAGTGGGATCTATCTTAGAAACCCAAACTAAACATAGGCAAAGAAAATTTTACCCAAACACACAGGTGACTATCTTATGGGTAAAATAGGTGATCAATTTAAAACTGCTGAGATGAGAAAGAGGGTTTAAGACACATAGATTCAAAGATTTTAAAAAAAAAAACCTTTAGAAGTCAATGGGTCAAATTTCAAGAAATCCTTCCTAAACTATGAAGGCATTTTTTGTGCCTCAAAATTTAAAGTCTGCTAACCACATGATAAATTGAATGATCATCTAAAAGATTTAAATATGTTGTCTAAGGGAAGAGGTGAGAGGCAAAGTTGCATTTAAGGGGTTAATCGTTGCTTAATTTTTAAAGGGAAAAAAAAAAATCTTTTTAATAAAAGTTATTTTCTTAATTTTTTAGGCATGATGTTTAAGGAAAATTTAAATTAAGTCAAAATCATTTTGGGAATTTGAAAAGAAATTAAAACGCTCCACCAATTTTTAAAAGTTTTTAGTGAAAAAAGGTAAAACCCCTCCCGTGTAGTTTTTTTGTCATGTGGGTTTTCAGACTCATTCCTTAAAGGAGGTTTATCTTTAAATTTTATTCGTGATTCAAAATGATGTTAGCATATTTCTTTAATCAAACCCAATTTTCCCCTTTTAACCAGTTGGCCTTTGATGGGCATTTTTAAAAAAAAAAAAAACCTTGTTAAGAACCACCCTAGAATGGGGCAAATTCAAGAGGGGTGGGCTATTGTTAGGAGAAAAAAAATTAAAATTAATTTTTCTACCCTAGTTACTCCATTCAAGGTAATCATTGTCTCGATAAAATTTTTTTTTTGAGTTAAGAAAATCCGATATGGAACCACTAAATCCAAAAACTTTGAACTTAAGTCACCCAATAAAAAAAAAACAATCACCCCTTTTTGGAATCACAAAAAAAAAAACCCAAGGTGACTAAGAGTGAGCCTAAAAAGGCTAAAAGCATAGGGGCAAAATTTTTAAAAATCATAACCACGGTTCTAAGAGATGTAGTTTAAAAACAATGACCCTCTTTAAAGGGTTTTCAAATCATAGAATTATTTTATCCCAACAAAAAAAAGTTTTTGAAACCCGGGCAAATACACTTTAGTTTTTCTTAAAAATTCTTTACTTTTTAAAAATAGATCGAAGTAATGTTTTTTGTTTAAAAAAAAGGGATTTTATTAAATCTTTGGGCAACAAAAACAAAAGCCCATGTTTCCTTACAAATCTGAAAAAGACCCAATTAATTGATTTAAGGTATCACTTACAAGGGATTAAATTTTTTTGGGAAATTTTAGTCAAAAGTGAAATCTATACTGAGAGAAGTAAGGGAAAATTCTTTTTAACTAAAATTAAACATAGTAAGTGTCTACTTTCAAGCAAAAAAGATGAAGCCTTTTTCCCCAAAGGAATAAAAGTATTTATCTCAAATTTGAAGATCAAAATGCTAATAAAATCTCAAAGTCCAAAGATAAAATCCCCTAAAGAGGAAAAATCCCCTAAAGAAATGGTCCCCAGGGGGGAACCGGGCATTATAAGCTTATTATTTTTAAGGTGCGTGGGAATTTTTAAAGAATCTATATCTATTATAAATCTTAAAAAAAAAAAATTATAAAATTGTTTTTGATCTAGAAAAATCTTAAAGACTAAGTTTATTCTTTTTAGCATGTCGGCTTTGATAGCCCCAATTTTTTTTTAAGTCAAAATAAATAAATTTTTCCCTTTAAAGGGTAAATTTTTTTCCCCCCAGCCTATTATCCGAACAGTCAAGTCTTATCCAAATTTAACAAACTTCATTTGCTTTTTTTCCTTTGTGACCCCCACTTTTAATCCATTCCAAATCAAAAAGGGCTTTTTTCCCCCAATGTCGGTTTTATTTTAATTTTTTCAAGTTATAAAATCTCTTTCGTCATAAAACCCCCTGGATCGCTTGCTTATTAAATGCTATCTAAAATTTAAAAAAAATTGGGGTTGCTTTTCTCATTAGAGCACTATTTGGGTTAAAGTAAATGGACACTTGTCATTATGCCCTTTTCCCAAATTTTTGGGGTATAACTTAGAGCACTATCTTAAGTTAAATAATGGATTTGTTATCTTTAGGTGCTTCTTGAGTTTTAAATTTAAATGGATTAATGCTCATTAGAGAACTATCCTGGTTAAAGTAAAGGATCTTGCTTTAAAGTGCAGTCCAATTTTAGGATCGCCTAATCATTAGGCACTTTTATTTAAAAAAAAGTAAAAGGTTTTCTTCTCTTAAAACCCCATCTGAGTTAATTAAATGGGTTTTCTACTCATTTGTGGGTTTTTCTAGGTTTTAAAAAAAAAAGATCACTTGCCTTTGAGATTGATAGTTTTGGGTCCCTAATCATTGGCGCTATTTAATTTAAAGTAAATGGATCTTTCCTCTTTAGAGGATCTAAGTTAAATTAAAAGGATTGCCTACTTTAGGTTACCCTGGGTTTAAAAGTAAATGGATCGCTTGCTTTTAGAATGTTGTCCCATTTTTTGGTCACCAATCTTTAGAGTGTAATCTTAATTAAAGAAAATGGATCTTTTGCTCCCCAAAACACTACAAAAGTTAAATGGATAACCTATTCTTTAAAGGGCACTTCTGAGTAAAGAAAAGGGATCACTTGCTTATAAGAACACTATCCCTATTTTCAAGATTAAAGCCCTAATTTTTTAGTTTGAAAAATTCTTCCCCTTCACCCAAAAGTTTTCAAATGGTTAGCTCATTAGGCACCAATAAACTTTTTTTTAAGCAAAAATGATTTCCCTTTGGGTTTTTTTTGTGGAAAAGTTTTCTCAAAATTCACCTTAAAGAGGAGTAGTTGTAGACCCCTCTTTTTTTTCTCCCTCTAGTTTATTTTTTTTAAAAAATAAAATAAAAAAAAAATAATCAAAAAATTTGTAATTTGTTTATACAAATTGGGGCAACCCAAAACCCCCCAATTGGAAAACAACACACATTCAGGGGGAGCCCCGATTAAATTCCCAAAGTGCACAGAATGCAAAAATTTTTCTTTTAGAAAAGAAAATAAATGCAATTTTTTACATTAAAAGATTGAGCAAACCCAAAAATTTTAAAGAAAACACACTTGCACAAAGTGAGGAATCTAAAATCGATCCCCTCAAAAAGAAAAAGGCAAAATGTTTTTTTATAAAGGAAGAATAGGTTAAAATTTTAAATAAATCCCTTTTTTTTATATTAGAAGACCAAAGGGATAAACCAAAGACTATTGGAAAAACATAATGCAAACAAGTGAAGAAATTGCAATCATCCCCCAACATGTGATATGAAATTTTTTTTTTAAAAAAAAATAAAGGCTAGGTCAAAATAAAAATAAACCCAATTTTTATTTGCTTAAAAACCCGAGCAAGACTAAAAACCTATTCAAAAACAAACATGCCCAAAAGAAAAGGAGCCCGTTTGATCCCCCGCGCAGATGTGCAAAAATTTTTTCAAAATAAGATGTGGGTTTTTCCCATGATCGGGGTTCTTCCCTCTACTAAATAGAAAAATTTGTTCCTAACCGACTGCTTCCTTGCTTTTTTTGTCATCTCTTTTTGTGATCTCAACGTTTTAATAGTAGTGGTTCAAAGAAAAAAACAAGTCCAAATCATCACCATCCACAAACAAAATTTTCATTTAAAAATGGGGGAAAAGTAAATCCACAAATCCCTCTATAAAAGCCGAATCAATTTCCCGACCAAAAACCACGATTTTGGAAATTTTTCCCTTTGATCGCTAAAATCAAAACCGACCTTTTTAAATTTAAATTTATAACCAATAAAATTCTATCGAACTAAGCATGTACCTATCAATTATATAAAAATTTTATAGTTGTCACCCTTTGGGATCTAGAAAAAAGTATAGATTCCCTTTCTTTACTATCTGTCTAATTTTTTTATGTTGTTTGATTAAAATTAACAACAAAAAAAATCCAAATAACCTTAGAATTAAATGTTTGTTTTTAAAAAATGTATTCAATCATAAAATATCCCCCTCTCTTGTTTCACCCTAACCCTTTAAAATTTTCAAAAAAAACTATCAATTAACGAAAAAATTACACTTTGCACTCAATAATTTCAAGTAAAATCGTTTTACTCCCCGAGTTAATCAATTTTCAATCATCATAAGATAAGGGAAATCTCCCCACTCCCGTATGTAAGATTTTTAAAGTTCAAAAATTCTGATTAATTGCAAAAAATAAATGTTTTCCTTTTTTTGGTAAAACATGAATCCCCTATTCAGAAGATAATTTCTAAATGAAACCCTTTAAATATAATAAAAATAAGACATGAAAATCAATTTGCGCACAAAAATCAATTAAAAGAACAATGGAAAACTAAATATATGAAAAGATAAAAAAAAATTCTTTTTAATCAATCCTAGATATGTTTGTGTAATAAATTGTTAAAAACCCCAAATTCAACCCTAAAAATTTGATCACAGAGTGAAATGAAAAACAAAAAAAGAAAGAAATCGATATGACTCCAATTTCCCCTTGTTGCACTCGCACAATTCAATCTTAGGTTGAAATTGACAAGAGAATTAGAACTAAGATGAACCCAAATTTCCACACGTTAAGTGTTGGTCTAATCTGAGAAAGGGCCCCTCAAACCCTACTATAAGCAATTTTTATACTTTATTTTATTTGAAAATGGTAAAAAATTTAAAGTTTCCCTTTTTTTAAAGGTGACCAGTCCTAAATGGAAATTACAAAAAAAAAATGAAAGTGCCCCAAAGGAAAATACAACATAAAATTGCCCATAAAAAATGAAAATATATAAAAAGAAAAAGGGGCTTCAAGATGTCGTTTATCCATGGGGAATTCGTCGGCCTAGCACATCACCTTTTTAGGTCGGTCCATGGATAATCCACAAGTGATATTAGTGGTTGGTCCTCCCCCTGTAAAGCCGATAAGTGTCCCTATTGAAAAACAATACGAAAATGAAAAGAGGTTATTTATAAATAATTCCAGGGTCGATTTACTCAAATGGGCTTCATCGCCAAAATTTGAAATGTTAATGTTAGGGGAAAATGTTAATTTCTCTAATTTAGTTTTTGATGTTAACAAAAGGAATAATGTGTAACGAATTTTTTAAGTTGTAGAAGCTTTTTAGGATAAAATTAATTTTCAAAAAGTTTAAAAAGGAGCAGAAGTTTTTTAAAAACATTAAAAAGTGTTATAAAAATATTTTTTTTTTTGACGAAGGGTTTCAGAAGTTGTGTAGTGTTTTCCGAGTTATCGTTTTAAACCTTTCGAAGAACTTTCAAAACCCTTTATAACGGGGAACAGTTACAGGTTTTTGTTTCAAACACTTTCAGAACCTTCATAAATGGAGGACAGTTAACAGGTTTGCTTAGAAAAATTTTCAAGAACCCTTTTATGTCGTTACGAATTTTTCCAAATTACGTTCTAATTTTATATCGTAGTTTTAAAAATTTTCAGGCCTAGCCCCACGTGTCAAGTATTTTTGGGTCACACTTGATGTGTTTTACTAAAGTTGGATTTTATATAAAGGGTTTTTTTTTTAATTTACATAAAGTTTATAAGATTTTATTAAAAGATTTCATTTTATGATAAAGTGAGATCATATAAATTTACAAGTTTTACCAGTTTAAAGTTGGTATTTGTACTATATTTTTGGGAGATCCATAGTTGAAAAGATAAGGATAAGAGATATGGTTGTTTAATCAAGATTGGTTCCCAAAAAGTGGGATTTTTAAAAAAACTTGATTCAAGAGATTTCCCCAAAAAAGGGCTGGGTAAACAAATTTTTCCAAAGCTTACCCTTTAAAAGTTTATCACGGAAATTGATCTTCTCCCAAATAAAAATTATTTTTGAATTAAAAATTAAAAAATAAATTAAATTACAGGAAAAAGTACGTTATGTTTTCTCCATAATAAAGTGTTTAATTCAAATGAAAAAAAGGTGTGGAGAACTTTGTTTAACAAAAAGAAAAAGAAAAACGTTGTTAAAAGAAAAAACACAGAAAAGAAAAGACATATCATCTTCAAGCAAAATCTTAAATATACATGTGACAAAAGGAAATCCGATATTCTATTGAGTTTTTGAAATTCCTTTCGTGAATAAGGAATTGTTTGTTGTTTCATCATGTAGTTGAGTGATTAGCTTATGGAAGCTAGAAAGACTCAACGTAATTTGCCTTGAAGAGGCTTATTTTGTATATCTTAAAATTTGGAAAAGTAAAACACAACCGGTATAGACCCCGGGGGGGACCCCGGCGGGAGCAGAAGAAGGACGAGCTCGGGCGGAACCCAAAAATATTGAGTTTCTATTCTCTTATTTTTATTTACTACTTTTATTGTTTTCATTATTGTTATTCACGTGATTTTTTAGTAAAGGGTTTTTAGTGATTTGAAAAAAAAGTGAAATTTTAGAAATTTAAAAATTAAAATTCACCCCCCTTTGTTTAATTAATTGGGCCCAAAAAATTGGTATCAGAGCAGGACCAATCATTTTAGTGACCCAAAATGGTTGAAAAAATGTTGAAATTAATCGAGCCCCCTACTTTGATGGTAAATTTTCTCATTTTGGGAAAGATGCGTATGGAAACTTACTTTAAAAGCTAATGATTATGATTCAGGAAGGGGTCATTTAACTTGGTGCATTTTTGATCCCCTTGAACAGAGATTTAACCTTGTCAGATTCGGAAAAAAATTATTGAGAAGAACAACAAAGCAAAAAATTATTATGATACAATTGCCCCATCAAATTTTATTTAATATCATCGTGTGAAAGGGGCAAAGGGATTTGGGATATCCTTCCGATACATAGAAGGGATGATCCCTAAAGGGAAAAAATAAGAAAAATCTTTAATTTAAAGTTAATTATTTAAGTTTAAATCTAATGAAGATGTCAAAGATGCTTTTAACGGGTTTTACCTTCACAATACTTGCATCATTGGAAAAAATTTCCCAAATCCAACTTTGAGGAAAATGTTGGGTATTGCCACCTTTTTGGGGATGCAAAGAAAACTGCTTAGGGAAGCTCAAGACCTAAAAAAAGTTAACTTCAGTCATTTAGAGAAAGCTAAAGGCATATGAGTCACAAATAAAGCCCAGCAAAGGGGAAAAGACGATAAAAAAGGAATTGATTTAAAGCCCAAGGGAAAATAAAGCAAAATAAAAACTGAAACAGATGTTTGCGAAAATGAGAAAGAAGAGGACTTTCATCTTCTGCACGTAGACCAACAGGTTGCTCAAGAAGCAAAGAGGAAAGAATTTAATTTTTTAAAGAAAATAAAATTAAGCTAATGAGCAGGAAAAGCGTAAAGGAGAAAGAAAAGAAGAAAGAGAAAAGGAGTTTAAAATTTTTGAATCAAAACCCAGGCCCCAATCAAAAACAATGCCCAAACTGATCAAAAATGGAAAATTATAAAAAGAAAAGTGAGCAATTCTAAAAACAGGAGTGATTTAGAGGATACAGAGACAAATTTCAGAGGATTCAGAAGAAAAAAAGGATGAGGAAAATCTTTTTAAAAATGGTAGTTCTAAGGACATTCTAATTTATAAGATGTAACTGAAACTGACTGGTAAAAAAGAAAGTTATAAAGGCAAAAAAAAGGGTTGATAAAAAATTAGTAAGTATGAAAAAAAATAAAACTCTTAAGAAGAAAAGGAGGAGTAAAAGCAAAAAAATTCTTTACTTGCGGATGAAAATGATATCTTGAAACAAAAAAAAATGAATCCTGCATGTAGTATAGGAAACTAAGAATGAAAATCAACATTTGAAGCAAAAAAAGTAACATGAAGGAAAAGTTTGAAAGTAAAATTTGTTGAAACTCCTTTAAAAAATTTGATGAAAGTGAAAAGAAATTGACCATTTTAAATTTCTTACAAAGATTTGATGAAAAACATGGGTTAGGATTTCATGGTTCGATTCAAAATCAAATCAAATACAGTTTTTTGTTACTTGGCAAAACGCTAAGACATTTAAAATTTTAATTCCCAAAAAAAAATTATCAAAAAAATATTTTTAAAGGATTCCTAAAAAAAAAAAAAAAAAAAGATGTGAAATGGTACTTGTTTAAAAAATTTAAAAAGGGTTTTTTCTTTTTCTCTAAAAGAAAAAAAAAATTTTCCCAAAAAGAGACCATTGAATTTTGCATCTTGTCTTTTTGGACCTACTAAGTTTAAGCATGGGGGAAAAAAAGGGGGGATTTTATTGGATGATTTTTCAAGATACGGGGGGGGTTTTTATTCTTGGGGCCCAAAAAGAGATACCTTTGATTCTTTTCAAAAGTTTGAAAAAACAAATAAAAATAAAAAAGGAGTTTCCAAAATTAGTCTTCTTTCTGTCAGGAAAACAAATTTAAAAGCAAGTTTTTTAAATTTTTGTGAAAAACAGGTATTTCATAATTTCTCAGCTATCACTCCTCAAAAAAAAGGGGATTTATGGAACGAAAGGAAGGGAAACTTTCAAGAGAGGGATAGATTTGTTAAATGAAGTGGAATTGCTAAGTATTTTTGGGTGAAGATTTTTTAAAAATTGCTATAAATCAATAAGTTTTCATTGACCTTGACATCAAAGATGCTTATGAATTTTTCGGGGAAGAAACCAAAAGTTTCATATTTTCATATTTTGGGGGTTAAAAATGCTTTTGAAAAAAAAAACCCCCTCAACCTTGGAAATTTTTTGATGAAAGATCTGAAGAAGCTTTTTTTTGGGTTTTCCAAAATTTAGTCTGCTTATCTTTTTTTTCAAAAAATAAATCGAAAACTATTGAAAAATCTTAAATTTTAAAATTTATTGGGATTTTAAAAGGGTGTTGATTCTGATGAAGAAAAAGGGCTCCAATTCTAAAACAAAGTTGTTTAGAACCCAATAGAAGCCCCCGTTTTAAAAATTCGAGGATTTGATCATTTAAAACCCATTTCAGAGGAAAAAACAGAAGGAATTTGAAGTTGTAAGGGTCTGAACAAGGGTTCAAAAATTGGATTTTTAAAAATTGAAAACCTTCTGATCAAAAAAAGGGGGGAAAATTTCAATTTGGGGTGTTAAAACAAAAAGTTTAAAATTCAAAACTTAAAAAACATTTTGTGTTTTATTAAAATTTTTAACCTTGGGAAAATTGAAAAGCTTTTAATGGTAGTTGGATTAATTTTTTTTTTTTATGCAAGAAAAAATTAAATCAAAATTTTAAAGAAACAATTTTATGGAATTTTTTTCCTAGACTTAGAGGGGAAAATCTATAATTGGAAAAAAAATGGGTGTTTAAAAAAAAAATTAGATGAAGCGGGAAAATTAGAAAAAATAAAGCAAGATTTTAGCAAAGGTTATTTTTTAAAAAGAAGGAATAGATTTTGATGAAAAAAAATGCCCTGTTTTCAAAACTAAAGCAATACAGTTAAAGCTTTCATTGCATTTATAAGGAAATTTTTAAAGTTTTTAAAAGGAGTAAAAGTGCATTTTTAAAGGTTTTAAAAGGAAAGTTTATGGGGGAAAAACCCATGGTTTTTAAGATCCTTTAAAAAACTTTTTTTTAAATTTAAAAAAAAGCTCTATTAGTTTGAAAAAAATCCAAGGTTGGTTAAAATTGAGTAGTTTTTTATCTCTAAAGGGTTTTATAGGGGAAAAAATTGAACTACTTTATTCTTGAAAACTTTTGAAAAAGATTTTTTTTGTTGTACAAATATATGTGGTGATTTATTTTGGATTACTAAAGAATTTTTTCAAAATTTGCGGGCCCCTGCAGGCAAAATTTTGAAAGAAATGTGGGAGATTTGACTTTTTTTTTGGGATTCAAATAAAACAAAAAAGGAAGGGAAATTTTTTTTATTAAAAAAATAAAAAAAAATTTGAAAAAATTTGGATTGATGGATGAAAAAAAGGTTACAACCCCTATGATACTTTCAAGGTTTGACTCGGCTTAAATGGAAAAAAGGAAATAAAAAACTTTATGGAGTTTTAGGTTCTTTTTTGTATTTGACTGCATCTAACCGATATTTTGTTCAGTGTGTGTTTGTGTGCTGATTTAAGCTGCACAAAAAGAAATTTTTATCAACTGAAAGCAAATTTTTTAAATATTATTTAAATTTTTAAATTTGGTTTTGGTTCCTAGAAAATAAAATTTTGATCTAAAGGAATTCTGATCGATTTGTTGGAGAAAAATTGATGAAAAACCAATTGGTATTTGTAATCCTGGGGTTTTTAAATAATTTTCTTGGCTTCAAAAAAAACAAAATTTTTTGCTTATCCCAGCTAAAAATGAATATGTTTTATTGGAAATTTTTGGCAAAATTTTTTATGGATAAAAAAAACTTTAAATGTTATGGAAAAATTTTTAAAACTGTCCCAATTAAATTAAAACCGGTCCCCAATAAATTTGCAAAAAACCGTACATCTTTAGGTAAAAGCAATAGAAATTGAACATTTTTTTGGATCAGTCATAATGGAGATAAAAATTTGAATTGTTAAGTAATCAATTTCGATATTTTTAAAACCCCTTTTTAAAAGGAAAAAATTTAATTTATTAAAATGAATTAGGAATTTTAAACCCCCTTTTGTTTTTTTTCCCCCCCCAAAATTGAAAAATCTTTTTTCAGTAAAAATTTTTTTTTTTTTCTTTCTTTTTTTCTTTCAATTCTCTTCCTTCGAAATTGTTTTTTTTTCCCCTTCTCTATTTTTTTCTCTCTCTTAAACCCTGGGCTAAACTTAGAACCCCCTCAAAAAAAAATCTTTCAAAAAAAAATCATCAAACAACCCTTTAGTGATTCTGATAAAACTTCAAATTCTTGGAAAAAAAATTTAAGAACCTTAATAAGGACATCCCCGTTCCCTGATTCCCCAAACTATCATAGGGTTCCAAAAAGATTTAAAAAAAAGAGCTGCTCGTCTTTAAAAAGGGAAAAAAAAAGGCTACTCAAAAAAACCCCCCGTCAAGAAACTCCAAGAAAAAACAAAAGCAAAGAATGTACCAATTAAACCCCAAATTCAAAAAATCTTCGAAAGAAAAAAATGAGGTGGTTTTTTGGTTTTTGGGGTTTTAAATTTTTTACTGTAATGGAAAATTTTTTAGAAAATTTTTTTGAACCCCCGGTGCATGGAAATTTGCTCTACTCAAGTTTAGTTTATGGGAGTGGAAAAAATTTTATGGAAGTTTAAGCTTTCGGGGGAATTTTTAGTTTCCCTTTTTGATAAGACTTTAATTTTAGGGCAAATTAATTAAAGTCTACATCTCATGTGTAAAGATGATGTAGGATTTGAACTGCCCGGAAAGATTGTTTGTGTAAAAAGGAGGGGTACAAATTTTTTTGGGGAAAAAAACAATGAAATTTTTTTTTGGGGGTTTTTTTCCCCCCCAAAAAAAAAAATTTTTTGATTTCTTGTCGGAAGGGCGTTTTATTTAAAATTATAAAAATCCAAAAATCTTGCAATGTTAACAAAAAAAAAGTGGAAGGTTCTAGAGTCATTTTTCAAATTGGGAATAAAAAAATTTGGTATTTGGGGGTATCTGTGGATTTTTGTGTTTTAAAGGGGTAGTTTTTACCGTCTTCTGAAAACCAAAGTTAAAAAGGATGGAAAAAGTTTTTATCCATGCCTCTTTGTTAAAAGGTTTTTTTGGTATGCAATGATGGTGCCATTTTGTCCCCAAAAGCTAGAAAAAAAAAAGTTCCTTTTGGAAACTTTTAAAAGGAGGTTAGAACCTATTGAATAGAAAAAGGGGTTAAAAAGATCATGGAAACAAAAAATATGTGTGAGGCGGGAAAAGTGGAACAAAAGAAGTTTATCAATGTTGTTGGAAAAATAAAAAGTTGTTCGAGAAAATTTAAACAGAACTTCGGATTTTTGTTAAGACAACTTTGAGAAATGAAGTTCTTCAAAAGTTGATATGAGGAGACTAGAATCAATAGAATCACAAGTCAAACAAACTTCTGATTTCTTTCTAATATCAAGAAGAATTTTGAGAAAATGCTTACCGATCTCCATCACTATAGAATTCTCTATGATGAATTTAGTGCGAGAGTCAAACAAGATTATCTAATAATGTGATTGGTTTGATAAATTTGTCTCACAAGTGAGGAAGATTGAAGATTCAGTTACTAACTCTTTCAAGACTTTGGACTCCAAGACGGATAAAACCTCACAATCTGTCACAAGTCTTCATGGTGAAATCAAGCTCTTCTTATCCAACAAATTTCCAGATTATGTTTCCTCTGGCATCATATCATCGACTTGGATACTTCACAGAGAAACTTCGTCAACCAAACATTCACCACTCCCTCTACCTCTCGAGTCACAAGATCCAGAAAATCTTAGTTCTTTATCTTAAATTTTGTTTTCGAATCAAGTTGTAAAAGACTTCTTTTATATTTTATGCATCGATTAAGGGGGAGATATCCCTTTTTGCTGTTAACAAAAGGGGGGAGAATGATTCTATTATGATCAATATTGCTTCCTGCTTATGAATGATTCTATATTGCTTATAAGTGCTTATGATCAATATGTTTATGCGTTTAAATGATTCTATTGTGCTTGAGATTCTGTTATAGGAATCTTGAGATTCTGTTATAGGAATATATGCTTAAACATGAAAGTTGTGTAAATTTTGATTATCTAATGGTGTTTTGTTATCATCAAAAAGGGGGAGAATGTTAAGTTCTCTAATTTAGTTTTGATGTTAACAAAAGAGGAATAATGTGTAACGAATGTTTAAGCTTGTTAGAAGCTGTTTCGAAGATAGCAACGTAATTTTCTAAAGTTGAACAAGGAGACAGAAGCTTGTTCAGAACCTTCAAAAGTGTTATATAAACTATTTTTGTTCCGACAGAAGGTGTTTCAGAAGTTGTGTAGTGTATCCGTAGTTATCGTGTTAACCTTTCAGAAGCACTTTTAGAACCTTCATAACAGGAGGACAGTTGACAGGTTTGTTTCAGAAGCACTTTCAGAACCTTCATAATAGGAGGACAGTTAACAGGTTTGCTTCAGAAGCACTTTCAGAACCTTTCATGTCTGTTACGAATTTTTCCAAATTACGTTCTAAATTTTATATCGATAGTTTTAATAAAATTTCAAGGCTTAGCTCCACGTGTCAAGTATTTTTGGGTAACATACTTGATGTGTTTTACTAAAGTTGGATTTTATATCAAGGGTTTTTTTTTTAATTTACATAAATTTTTACAGATTTTATTCAAAAATTTCATTTTATGATAAAGTGGATCATATAAGATTTACAAGTTTTATCTAGATTTAAAGTTGGATATTTGTACTATATTTTGGGAGATCCAGCAGTTACAAAGTAAGGATAAGAGATATGGTTATTATATCAAGATATGGTTCCACAATGTGAGGGATATCTTCAACAAACTTGTTCCAAGAGATATATCCAAAGAAGATCTCGGTCAAACTAATTATCCAGCTTATCCTTATCAAGAAATATCACGGAATGCAGATCTTCTCCAACAGATCCAACTTATTTTTGAATTGAAAATTCAAAAATAAATTCAAGATTATCACGTAGAAGTAGCCGTTATTTTTCTCCATATATAAAAGTGTTTAATTTCAAATGGAAAAAAAATGTGTGGAGAATGTTGATTAACAACAGAAAAGAGAGAGAACGTTGTTGAAAGAAAAACGACACACGAGAAGAAAAGCATATACATCTTCAAGCAAAAATCTTTACATATACATTTGATCTAGAGGAAATCCGATATTCCTCATTGATGTTGTTGACATTCCTTTCATGAATAAGGAATTGTTTGTTGTTTCATCACTGTAGTTGAGTGATTAGCTTAGTGAAGAAGCTAGAAAGACTCAACAGTGAGACTTTGCCTTGAAGAGGCTTATGTTGTTATCTTCAATTTGTTGATATAGTAAAACACAACCGGTATAGACAACTGGGACCCCGGCGTGGAGCTGGAGAGGGACTGACGCTTGTGGCGGAACCTTTTATAGATATCTGAGCATTTTATTCTTCTCTACTTTTATTTACTGCACATTATTGTTCTTCATTATTGTTATTCATGTGATTTTATTAGTCAAGAGTTTTAGTTGATTTGTGAAAAAAGTGAAATTTTAAGTAATTAATCAATTCACCCCCTCTTGATTAATCTAATTGGGACCAAAGAAATCTTTTAATTCTTGCCCTAATGATAGGTCTTGTTGGATTTTGATTCCTATCATCTCCTCGGCCTCCAAAGATTTGTCCTCAAATTTGGCAGATGAAATGCAATAGAGACTTTTGTTTTCTCATAGCAATCCATTTGAAGAAGTATCTCTGTAGAATCCCAATATTGAATACTACAGTAGGTGATTGTTTTCTCTCCCCCATTTCCAGAATGTATCTCATTTGCAACATAAATAAGGACTCATTATCTACTGATGTCTCCCCTGTCTCAATCCATTCCATTGATTTGTTTCCTCTTTTTCTAACTCATCTGTATGGTGCTGATCCTCATAGCCCCCTAATGGTTGGCCTAACTGCTCACTATCCTTTAAAACTCTAAAGTGAACAAACTATCTCTGAACATTCTGGCTCTCTGATGGTAGACTCATTTAACTCTGTTCCTCAGAATCCTCCAATGGTTTACTCAACTTCTCATGAACCTATTGTATCTCTGAAGGAAAACATATTCTTGAAGCCATCATGTAAAACCTCCTGTCATATAACCAAAGCCTGCCAAGCAATATATGGGATGTTACACATAGGCAAAATATCACACTCAATCTCATCAAAGTACTTATCCCCTACACTGAATGGTACCCTAGCTTTGTGGGTCACATGCAAACTCCCTGATCATTAAGCCAATGCAATGTATACGGTTCAGGATGTGGAGTAGTGCAAGTTTTAGTTTCGACACTAACGATGTTGGCTACCACATTGGTACAACTATCACCATCAATTATAAGGACACATAAATTTCCTTGTACCTACAAGAAGTATGGAACAAGTTTTCCTTTGTTCATCATCCTTAGTAGTACATGTAATCAATGTCCGACGCAATACATTAGCATAATGAAGATCTCACTAGATATGATTGTGTTCAAACCACAATACAATAATTATCTTACACTTCCAAGGTTCAAGTACACAACCAAACCACAAATGAAGCACACTCAACTACTTTTAAGTAGATAGAATTAAATTCAACAACAAGTGTTTAAGTAACTAGTTCAATTACTTTCACACTTTAATGACTTTTTTGAATTTTAAATTCTACTACTCACTTTCCTTATTCTTGCCTTGATTTTCACACTTCAAATAACCACAATGTGCAGCACTTACACTACATACAAGTGCACAAATTCACAAGTGGCAATTCCCTTACTTACACATGCACTCCACTTCCATGGCAATAATAACAAACGGCAACAATAACAAATGCACTCCACTTCCACGGCAATAATTACAAAATGTACTCCACTTTCCACAAGTTCTAACTGCGACTTAACATAAATAAGAAGCAATTCAAATTTGAAATTTAATCACTTCACTAATTTCAACTCTTCCACAATTAGTAAGAATTGATTTTCAAATTCAAACAAACACTCATTAACTCCTCAACTTAATTGATGTGTTTGAATTCAAATAGATTCCTTACTATCCACACAACGCAAATCTGGAAAATATACACTCCTCCAATTCCAAATTGCACAAAAGATTCACAACACAATCCACAAGCTTCTTTAAACAACAAGTTAATCATGGTATGAATGGGCAAGTTTCAAGTTCAAAAATGTTGAATTAACAACACACTTCTACTCTCCTTCCCTTCCACGAAAATGATCAACCACAAGAAGCTACAACAAGCCCTTCAATTCAACTTCAACAAGCAGCAAATTCAATTCTCAATCAAGACAATTTCACAACTCAATTTACAATACAATTTCGGTTCACAATTGAAGAACCCTAATTGAGCGTGATGATCAAGAATTCAACCAACACTTAATCCCTTCTC
The DNA here is from genome assembly GCA_037954665.1 of Laguncularia racemosa. NCBI lineage: Eukaryota > Viridiplantae > Streptophyta > Magnoliopsida > Myrtales > Combretaceae > Laguncularia > Laguncularia racemosa. The sequence goes on along the minus strand of JBBMOL010000509.1, from coordinate 65,149 downwards.
TTAACTTGTGCTCTGATACCAAAAGATGATGTGCTCAAAACCAAGTCCAAGCACAATCAAATGAATCAAAGAAAACAAATCACAACTCAAATACAAACCGGTCCAATTGGATGACAATTTACTTGAACTCCTTTAGAAATTTGATGAAAACCAAAGATCAAATGATGCAATTGCAATCCATATATGTAGTCTTCACCATATAATAACAAGAATAATTGAATTCCACGTGAATCAAACCCAAAAGGATTGTTCAAAACCGTGACATCAACTTCCTCTTCAATTCCACTTTACGCTAACAATGAAATGATGTTGATTTCAAGTACTAAAGAACAATCAATCTTTAAAAAAATAATTGTTCACAAATTGCGATCACAAATATGTCTAAGAAACTCCAAATCAACCCTAGATATGACTCAGTAGAGATGAAATGAAAAAAAACAAAGAAAGAAATCGATATGACTCACAATTTCCCCTTGTTGCACTCGCCACAATTCCATTTTTTGGGTTAAAATTGATAAGAGAATTAGAACTAGGATGAACCTTAATTCCCACACGTTAAGTGCTTGTGTCTAATATGCAAAAATGGCCTCCTCAAACCCTACTATAAGCAAGTATTTATACTTGCTACTCCTAGGGTTAGAAAATGGTCAAAATTACAAGTTTGCTACTTTTAAGGTGGCCGGTCCTAAATGGAAATTACAATAAAAAATGAAAGTGTCCCAAAGGAAAATATAACATAAAACAGTCCATGCAAATGACAAATATATAAAAGAAATTGGTCTTCAAGATGTCGATCTTCCATAGGATTCGTCGACCCAACTCATCACCCGTTTAGGTCGATCCATGGATAACCCACAAGCTAAGTGTTAATGAGTTGGTCCATTGCCCTGTAAAGCCTGATAAGTGTGCCTATTGGAAAACACAATGCAAGAATAATAGAAAAGGGGTTAGTTTATAAATAATTCCGGGGTTGATTTGCTCAAAATGGGCCCTCATCGCCAAAATTCAAAATCCTTTAGTTCTTGCCCTAATGATAGGTCTTGTCGGATTTTGATTCCTATCATCAATGATGCTCAGACAATTCTGCTCTTGAAGTTCATAATAATGCTCCCCTAGGGTTTTCAAAATGAAGCCAGAAGGAAAAATTCTTCTTAAAAATAAAACAAGGCATCTATTTATAGTTTTGTGAAAATAGGGTTTAGCATGGGCATCAGTACGGCCGTGCTCGAGGCCGTGCTGACTTCGAAACACATTATTTTTCATTGCCCAGTTCAACACGACCTCCAGCATGGTCGTGCTTAGGGTAGGGCTAAAAAGAATTAGCTACTGGTCTTTTTTTTTCATCCAGCACTATTGTCTACATGGGTTGTGTTGAACTGGAAATCAATTTTCTTCATTTTTCGCCAAATTTCACCTTGTCTTTACTCATATCATCCTTAAACCTTTCTTTTGTCTCCATTGATGCTTGAAATTAAAATTTAATTATATAAGTACCATTTTCTTCACAAATTACATGAAATCCATATAAAATTATAACTAATAAGCACTAGAATTAAGAGTCTTCTGATACTTATCATCCATACTCAATTTCATAAAGAATCAATGTAAAGGAGGCAATTTTCATGCACAACCGAATCAAACCTAAGAATATTCCCCAGCCAAATCTCAAAACTCAATCTGCGAATTCATAGCCGAGGGAACTTTTTATCTCCAATGCAAACTCCTATAGTATTAGTAAGAGCTCAAGTAAACCTTCTAAATGAGGACTAAGTATAGAATTCTACCCATTCCCACTTCTGTAAAAGAATTCGAAGGTCTCTCTCCCTCTTTCTAGGACTCGGTTTCTCTCTCTAACTTGACTAAACTCTTCCACTACATCAAACTTGAAATTGATGCATCCAAGAGCTTTCCCATCCTCTTAATAGTAAAAAACCATCAAAGCTACCGCTCAAAACACCTCTAAACACCTTTAACCCCCACATCTTAGACTACTCCGACCAGCCACCGTTGGAACAACGATTCTACCGATGTCCTACTATCGTATCAAAAGGCAGAGGAGTCTTCACCTATCTAGTTCAACATACTCTGCCACCTCTATTGGCTGCCTTGGTAGCCATGCAATTGTGGGAAGACCTTACTGCTCCAATTGGTGCATCTAAATTTGATTTGAGCTTGTTAGACCTTAACCTGTGTCCATACTTAATTCCTAAGTGTGTTTTTATTTTTTTCTTCTTATTTTCCTTTATGAAATTTTTCCAGTACTAAGATAAAAATAATTAAAACATATATATATGTTTTTTTTTTGCCTTTCTTAAACAAATAGTTTTTACCAATATAAGTAAATAATATATATATATATGTTTTAATGTACAATATTTAAAAAATAAAATAAAAATAAAAATAATATAATATATAATAGTAGATAAATAATAAATAAATAAATAAGATAAAAAAATTTAAACATTTAATCATGCGAACTACGGTTGGTCTGATCCCTAATAGCAAGTACGTAGACACCTAGAGGGCAACCTTATTTGTAAATAATAATTAGGTCTATTTTAATTTAATAATCCTTTTGTTAACAAAATAAATTTAAACTTGGAATGTTAAAGTGGCAGCCATAAGCTTTTAATGTGGTAGCTTCCAAATTCCAAAATCTCTGGTTTTTATTTAAAAGTTTTACATAGACTAGTAGCTAAATAATAATTGTTCCACTCAATTAGTCCTAATTTAACATTTTTCCTAATCCCAATTGAGTGGCGACTCCTATTTCTCTAATTAGATAAAATAAGTTAATTTTTTTCTAATCTTAATCGAGCATTAACATTAATGAGCATAGACTTTTAATATAAATATCTTTCCTTTATCAAAATATATAAATTATTCGTTGATTTTTAATTACTTAAGTTTTATGACTTGATTAGTAAAATCAAAATATTGGTGGACTCTTACAATGTTGGAATACAAAAGTAAAATAAGAAGGCCTACCTTATTCATTCTTCATTTTAGAGAATTACATTGCTTACCAATGAAGAAACTTAATCCTAGCCAATCAATACTCAACTTAGGTTTTTTCCATTATTATCTTTTTTATTTTTTTAGTGGTAAACTGTATTTGATATTTCATAAATGCAAAAATACAATCACCTCAAAGTTTTCAAAGGTACACTTAACCTCCTCCCTTTTGTAAATTTCTTTCTTTCGCTTTTTTTTTTCTTTTAAAATTCTCTAATATACATGGATGAATTGACCAATCCTCAACTAATCAAATTGGAACTCATCCAATAAAATTTAGATTGCAACATAATGATGTGTATTTCTTTTCAATATATATTGTTGTCTTAAATTTTATAATTTTTTTTTATTTTTAGGCTCTATTTAATTAATTTGAAACCCCCAGTTAGGAGGTCCATGATTAATTCAATTGAAAGAATTAATAATAGGCATCTCACTAGTAAAGGGATTCTTGTATAATGTCTTTCTTGGATGAAATAGTTCCTAAACAAGAAAATCTACCTACCATATATATGTATATATATTGTGTATGTTTGCAATAGATAAATGATAAATTAAGATCTTATAATTGACATAAACAAGATTTTTTTTTCAAAAATGAAGCGGATCCAAATCTCTATCTCTATTAATTGTGTAATATATAGTTTGGGAAGAAAAAAAAGAATATATATAATACTGATATTATTTTTTTATTATTATTATTATTTTTTTTCCCTATTAGCTCATACATGATGATAATATATACAAGCTATTTAGAGATAGCAACAGTTACGTTATTTTTAGTGATTAATGGGAATTACCTGTTCAACTTCAAGATTTTCTCTGGTCTTCATTTCTTTCCTTTTTTGTTCAATTCAGGCACTTCACTTTAATTGAATATTCGAAAGCAACCAAAGTCTTCATAACATATTTCATCCTTTTCAATTTTGGAGACGTCTGCAATGCAACTAAAGTCCTCATAAGTCGCATCACACATTATTGTCGTGGAAGTGCCCGGCGACAATCATGTTCCTTCAGTACCACGTGGTCTGTAGCTCAAGGTTGTTCGGCAGAAAATATTAGGAAAAGTTACTGCCTGCTCATTCCTCGTGACGTGGGATGCTACTCATGCTGAGCAAAAGGTTCCAAAGTTCTCTTGCTTACTAAAACGGTGATTCTTTCCACTCCCATCTCTGCGCATTTCAGACCTTTTCAAGCTTGTACTCTTACTTTTTCCTTCTTTTATTTTTTATTTTTTGCTGTTATTTCGTTTCGAAAATTCGGACCCCTATCAATACTTTTAATTAAGAATGAATGAGAATCTCCAGTCTTACCACAAATACATAAGAATAATATAGCGTACCCTTGGGCCTTCTACAATCAGTCTGTATTCTTATATTGTATAAAATCGATACGATCAAAGATTTTTTATAAAGTTAAGATGTTTGAAATTTAGTGGTATGAGTATTAGTTTTTTTTTTATTGAGATAGATTAGATCTGATTTTATTTTTTTTCTTGTTGTAATAGTAATTAAAAAAAATTCCTTGTAAAAATTCTGATTTTTTTTTAACTTTTTGGTTCAATATTAAATCTTATATTCATTTATATCCAAAATGACATATTTAGATTGTAAATCAATATTTCTTTTAAAAAAAATTGTGAAACTTGATGACTTTTAAGAAAAGCATGAAATAGAAATAAAATATAACAAATATTAAATCAAAATTTTGAATTAAATTGAAAATACGACATGATATCTCGCCTATAGTGAGGAAACTCCAGTAAAAAAGGAATGTTTCATAGAAAAAATTTCCATATATGATGTTCTTTTGATATTTCAAATCATTATAAAGATAATATTGATTAAAAAGGATATTTTTTATGTATTAATCTTAAATAATATATATATATATATCATCCTAGTGATTGTGAAGACCTAGGCTTAAGCAATAATGTTAAAATTGAAATGGAATATATATACACGTAATGTAAAATGAATGTATATATATATATATATATGTTATATGCTATATTTAAAAAAAAATGTGTGAATTATATGGACATATATATATACATATATGGAATATATATATATATATATGTACATGTAAAAATGTACACATTATATTATATATATATATAAAAGCTAGGAAAAAAAAAGGAAAAATTGTACAGAACACAACTTAAACCTAAACCTAAACTTCTTACAAGTAATATTATATATATATATGTAGACATATAGGATAGAGAGAGGGGAAACCAAAATCATCAAAATTAAAAAAAGAAACCAAAACTCTCTCCATTTCATCCGAATTTTCTAGGCAAATTGCAATTGAAATTTCCAACATGCAATTAACAAGGGAGGAAGAAGAACAAGATTGAAGTAGGATGTAATAAGAATTTAAAGAAATTGAAGAAAAATCATAATCAAATAGGGGAGGATTTGGTCTGTTCGGTCGAAGGGGTTAGGGTGAAGCTGCTACTAAGCTAAGCTAAGTTTAAGGTTTTTGGTAGGGGAGGATTTCAACCGACATAGTGGTGGTCGGCGTTAGCGGCCGGAGGTCAGTGAACAGAGCAACCCCTAGTAACACTTGAAACTTCCTATTTTTTAAAAAAATATCAAATGTTGATGAAAAAAAAAATGATGTTTGGTGTTCTAGCATAATGTTGTATTTATATTAATGTGGTAATTTTATTTTGGTGAAATTTGAATCATAAGTATATGGTCCTTAAGAAATGTCATGTTTTGGTCAGAAATTAAATTAGAAAATGAATAGGGCAAATGATGCATTTTTGATGTAATTTTTAGTATATAAGATCCTTATATGATGTAGTAGATCACCAAATCAATAATTTTTCAAATTGGAGTCTTTTTCTATTTTTAGTGAATTTTTCAAGCCAATTACCCTATTCTGGCTAAATTTAATCATTAGAAAAATTGAGGAATTTGATTTGATTAGTTGAATTTGATGTTTAGTTGAGGTTCGTTGAAGTACAATATGATGTTAAGAAGCTTAGGTTAGTTACAAAACAAAAATGGGAGCATTCGGTGCAAAATTGTGACAATTTAGAACCATATGATTCGATATAGAATCGAATCGGAATTTAATTACATTAATATATAATAGAGCGTAATATACCCATATGTATATGAATAAGATATTATAGGAAAATGGTGGATTATATGAGGTTAAGATGGAATTCAAGGGTTTGGAATACTGAATTAGCAATTTAGGGTTGAGTAGAGTAAATTGAGTAACATTGATTGGTATACTGATAATTCAAGTATTTCTATTAAGTGAGGAGGACAAAGGAATTTGGCTGGTGCAACCATTTAGATTGGCATATATTGTTTCAGGTGAATACCCCCTTAACTCCTCTCTTAGGTACAAGTGGTTAATAATGTAGACCACTTGTTGTTGGCTAAAATTACCCCGTACAATCACTTACTGTGATCAATGCAGGAGGATTATTGAATTATATTAGATTGCTGATGGCTGGTTGTGTGTCCTGATATGGTTAGATTATGAGAAAAAGGAAACATTCTAGAAATCCTAGAATGAGTGTTGGGTACGAGATTTGATTGTATGTGATGTAATGAACGTAAATTGTTAAATGCTTTATGATTGTGATGTAATGCTTAGTTATTTTTAGCTTATTGGATGGGGTTTATGTGACTGGTTAAGTTCATACTGTTGTTGTCTCAATAATGATGAAATATCTAAAATGGAAAACTGACATTGACATGTATAACTTCATTAAAGTATACCTAACTGAGTTTTGGGACTCGAACAAATCAAATAGGGTATAGGTTGTAAGTACCTACTAACCTAAAATACTTAATGTAAGGAAATTTTTGTTTCCTACCCAATAAGTTTGTGGTACAACCTTTGAGTCAACCTAGATAGGTTTGAGGCACGGTTGACGAACTGACCTAGTTCAGTGACCTGTAGGGATTTGGTCACCCCTCTTGTTCAAGGTAGGTGAAAGGCAAACTGAATGTTTCTAACTAAAAAGAGTATGTAAGGATGTCTTAATTAGTTGAGAAAACATTAAGTTTTGAAAAATATATGAGGGTAGTTTATCTACCAGTTGACAGGCTCTGTCTAGGTGAACTGAAAAGTATTTGTGACCTGTAAGTAAACAGGAGAGACTTGAACTGTTCTCCAATGAAAAGGTTATGAGTTTGGTAAAATGAAATTATAAGGAAAATTTCATTTAGTAAGATCATGGTGATGTTAAAATGTAGGAAATTGAATTGGGTTTCTTGCGAGTATAACTTTGAGTTGAAAACTTATTTGCTTGAGTAATCACTTACGAAGTATTTGATAATATTGTTGGTTACTGTTATATGATTTTATTGTTTGTTTTTGCTAGGTTGCTTGACTATGTACTCACTTTGCTTCTTAAGAAGCTAAGGGGTTAGTTTTTTTGCTAACCTCAAGTACGGGTACTGAAGAATAAGTTGCAGGAGACTCAGGTTTTTGGAAAGCGTCAATAGAAGCAAACAAGCCTTTAGTTTCCATTTTGGAACCTCTATTATTTTGTAATAGGATGTCTTGTACGTGATGTTGTAGTGCTTGTGAATAAGATCTACAGATGTTGATCTTTAGATTGTAATGTAAATATTTATATGTATAAGGTTAGATTTGTAATCTTTTTGAGCCACTTAAGGCTACAGATTAATCATGGGCTATGCCTACTTATTAGGAATGTAGATCCCAATGGTATATATATGATATATGATGTGATAAGAGATTTTAAGTACAGGTGTTTATATATGATGTGGATTTGCAATGATAGCACTGTTAGTGCCATTTTACAGGAAGCTTCTAAAATTACATACATGTTAGAGTTACAGGTTCAAGATTAGCCAAATAAGATCCATTGTAAGGAATTAGAGGACCTATGACTCGAGCTAGAGAAAAGAGGATGAATGATGCCCTATAAGGACTAGTTATGGACCTACAAGCCAAGGAATCAAATTACATGAAAGGAGAACCAACACTTATTAATTTAATTCATGTTTCCATCGAAGAAAAGCAAAGATTTGAAGTTCTAGAATAAGAAATATTATATATTGAACCGAAATAGGAAACGAAATTTACGGGTCTATTGTTATATTTTTTTAGTATTTGTTTTGGTTTGTAATTTATATTATTTAGTAGCTTACTCGGTTACATGGGGATAAGGAAACAAATAGATTAGGCAATTTAGGTTTTCTATATTCTTGTATGACTCTATATAAGTCGTGCAAGGGCCAGCCATGAAAAACATCTTATTATTGAATGAAAACAAACACATTTCGTGAGATACGAAATACCCTCTTTTTGTTCTTTTGCAAAAGAACTTTTCCATAGGAATTCTTAACCGAATTTTTAGGAATACCTTTTGATAACTTAGGTTTCAATCAACAGGTGTGATTGGAGTCTAGTTGCACATCACTTATTCAAGATGATCATCGGGGTAATTGAAACCAACTAGCATCATCGGGGTTCTAAGTTTAATATACCTAGGGTTTTACACATCACTAGTGTTTGACCCTTTTATACCTATCTCATTAAATGATTAAATTGCCCCATATCTTAAATCTTTATTACTGTTCTTTGCCTTGACCCTTTTATTATTTCATTTTTAATATATTTTTCTTAGATTTTACATTCTTCTCCCTTATAAAAACTTTTGTCTTTGAAAGTTACCTGAGTTTAGAAAAAGGTTTGGATATTTAGCCCACATTTCTTCTTCTAACTCCCAAGTGGCCTCCATTTTAGTCTAATTGGTCCATTGCACTTTCACATAAGGAATGATTCGTCTTCTCAGCACTTGTTGCTTAATGTCCATAATTCTAATAGGCTGTTCTATTGTGGTGAGCTTTAAATGCACTTCTAATGGCTCTAAAGTCGTTACTTCCTTTGAATTGTGCACAAACTTCCTTAGCATAGACACATGGAAGACATCATGTACTCTAGCTAAACTAAGCGATAAGGCTAACCAATATGATACATTGCTAATCTTCTTTACAATCTCAAAGAGTCCCATATATCTAAGATTCAACTTTCCCCTTAGTCTAAACCTAACTACCCTTTTATGGGTGATATATTCAATAACACCTATTCTCCTACTTGAAATTCCAAAGGGCATCGCCTTTTGTTAGCATAGTTCTTTTGGTGACTCTAAGCTACCTACATCGTCTGTTTGATTAGTTTCACTTTATCAATAGCCTCCTATACCAATTCAAGTCCTAATACCTATCTTTCTCCCACTTCGTCCTAGTGTAAAGGGGATCTATACTTTCTTCCATACAAGGCTCTATAAGGGACCATCTATATAGTCGCCTCATAACTGTTATTATAGGTGAATTCTACCAGTAGTAGGTTCTCATCCCAATTTCCACCAAAATCTAAGACACAGGCCCTCAACATATTTTCAAGGATTTGTATAGTTCTTTCTAACTACCCATCTATTTGGTGATGAATGACAGTATTGAAATTTAGTTGACTCCCTAATGCCTTGTGTAAACTTCTCTAAAACCTTCCAACAAATCTAGTATCCCTATCAGGTACAATATACTTACTAGAACTCTATGCAATCTCACAATCGCCTTTATTTACATCTAATAATTGCTATAGTACCTTTAATTCTAAGATATTTTAGACCCTTCGTTGATATTTTAAGTAAAAATCATTTAAAATTGGTACTTAATTAATGGAATTGTTGATTTTAGGCAAAATGGAGCTAAATGTGGTCAAATCAAGTCAAATTGACAAAGAAAAGAAGAGACAAGCATGATCCTACATCCATATACCCCATAACAAAGGTGATGGTGCACATATTTAAGGACAAAATCCATCACGCCCCGTGCCATGCCTCATATCAAGGGGCGTATTAACCTAGTATCAAGAACTAAGGTTCCTATGCCCTTTGCCATAAGGCGTGGTGGGGAGGCATATCAAGTCACATGCCCTCGGTTTCTTTTATTTTCTCTAAATTTTGAGACCATATGTATATCAATAGCATCCAAAATTAAAGGGGGAGGCTAGAATGACACTTTGCTAGGGTTTTTGAGAGAAATCTCAAATTAATTACAAAGGTAAACAATCAAGGAGATTCAGGGTCTAAGGCAATTGATTTTCAATTCGATGAGTTGTAATCATGAATTTTAATTTCTCTCTAGACTTCATGTTTTCTTTGTTAATCTTATGGAGGAGTAAACTCCAAACTTAGGTCTTATTTAAATTCTATTTTGTCATGTGATGAGGATTTGTTCTTAATGAAATTTTATTGATATTTTAATGTTCAATTGCATGCTCTGCTATGATTTCCTTAGATTCATATATTCAAAGCATGAATTTATGCTTGATATCATCTAAGCCAATTGAGAAATTTCTTCTATGATTAGATTTATGCAATTGATAAGGTTTGTTCGTAATTCTAGAGATAGGATAATAAAAACCTTCTATTTTGTAATTGAATTGTTATAGAGTTCATGTTTCTCATGTGATCCTATGTTGCTATTAATTGAGGAGAGGTCTTAATTAATAAACTTAGGATTAGATAAGTTAAGCAACTTAAGAGAGTTGTTAGCTTGAATTATAGAAATCTATAACATAAGAACTCAGTAATAATAATCTTTAGATTCAATTATTCGCATGATAAAATAGGAGTAGAATGAGACATCGATTATTTTGACAATTGAATTGAACCTTATTATTTGCTCTAGTGATCCCTGCTTAATTTTAGGAGAATTATATCAATCACTTAGTTAATAGTTTAGAATTTAAATCAATCTTAATCGATAGTTAGATAATAAGAACAAAGCTAACACTAGTACTGGGATTATCTCTATGGGATGCCCCTATGCTTAACACTATATTACAATCACGATAGGTATACTTACCTATTATTTTGTAGTTGGAATTAAGAATGGGTATTTCAATTTTGTAAAACTAAGATTCAACTACGTTCCCAATCAACATCAATTCTAGCTTACCTAATGTATAACTAATATTAATAAGTAAGAAGTGAGTAGATTTGGCCAATCTATCCGCTATTACCCATATAGCTTCAAGCTTTCTTTAGTCTTAGGGAGAGCAATTACAAAATCCATAGTGATGTACTCCCACTTCCATTCTAGCAGAGGTAGGGGTTGCAACTAAGTGGCTAGCATATATACAAAATGAAGGCCGATTTGAAGGATTTCAAAGCCGTTGGCTTTAGTGCCGGCTTTGCTACAATTATAAGTCAGCTTTGTAGTATTTTAGGCCATTGGCGTTTAATATTTATCCTTTATTTGAATTAGGTTTTTTTATGTTGTTTTTGTTTTCTTATTCTTATGGGACTATAAATAGTCGTCATAGACTCATTATAACACAATTAAGAATTAAGAAAGTTTATTCACCTCTTGAGAGAGAATTTCTCTTTAGTTCTTGATTGAACTATCGAACTTATCAAGTTTTGACTCCGTGGCGTTCACTCAAACTTATTAATTGATCGTTCTATAATTAATTGTGGCGTTAACACTTATACCAAGATTCTTGTCTCATCTATAGACAACGGTTCGCGATTTCCATCGTTCTTGATAGATCCATAGGTTGTGAGGATTGACAAATCTAGTTGTCAGGTTTCATCATGGGTTGGCAAGGTTCACATCAGTTTGGTATAAAAGTAATCAAGTTTATCAGGATCACCTATCTTGTTATTTCAATTACTTGTTCCTAAATCTAGGGTTTGAAAAAAAAATCGTTCTTTTGAATTTGATCTATAGTTAGATTTTCAATTTGATTCTTGTTAGAGTTCAAAAGGAATCGTACACACTTCCTTTCTCAAGAATAAAAAGAAAAAAGAAAAATCATATAAAAAAAGAGAAGAAAAAGAAAAAGGGAAATTCATATAAAAAAAAAGGTAGTTTCACGAAAATTATTGAAATTCGAGTTTGTGGTGATACTTATTACAATTCTTAGCTTTCTGTTAATCTTGTCAAATCATGTCACAAAACTACTGTTTAGAAAGTTAGGTGAATTTCTACAGGAACAACTCCGATTGGATTGTTAGTTCCAAAAGAACCAAAAAGAGAAATTTTTTAGAAAAAACTTGATACGCTCAGAACGTATATATAAATTGGGAGCATAAATTGCAGCAAGTGCACTGGTCGTATCAAGTAATAGAGTGGTGAAAAGTAAGGTTGTCGATCCCTCGAGGAACCAATAGAGTACTAGACCTATGGCAATTCTTATCAATATCTAGGTGATTAAAAAGGGGTTTTGAAATGTCTAAGCTAAAAATTTAACTTAAAGCAAATAAGGAGAATTTTATGAAGAATCTATCAATTATGAACGAGGGAAATTAGAATTCACCCTAGATTCATTAATCAAACTGCTACCATGTTATATCAACTAGTGGTTATGATGGGTGTCGAATCCAACAAAAATAAAACCTACTCCTAGACAATTATATGATTTGCATATAGTGGTGAGTAGGGTCGAATCCACAGGGATTGGTAAAGATATTTCTATTCAAAGAGAACAATAAGAAAAAGGAAAATGGGGGGGTTTGTTTGTGAATCAAATAAAGTAAAACAAGGTAAGAAAATCAGATATTGGTAAAAGCCTAGCCAAAGGAATCAAGATGGTTTAATTCTAGGAATTGATCATCGATGCAAATGTTCTCTATTCTTGTTCTAGATAAATTGGTTATGGTTATTAACAAGCTCTAACAACCTATCTCTCCTTACTTCCTCGATAACCTCGGACAAGCGCTTTAAATTATTTCTCTTATTGATTAAACAACCCTTAGACAAGCGCTTAGGATTTAATCTATCAATAGCATTAAGATCTAGAGAGACCACCAATTCATGCCAGTAGATTATAAGATAACCTATTTAAACATGATCACACACCTCCATAACATGAATTCGATCATCTCTTTTATAACCAAACATGTTATTGCGTCACTAAGACTAGAACAATCAAACAATTACGGATTTGACGTGCTAGTTGACAATATATTAACTTGCTAATTGAGTAGAAGAGCTCTATTCATACCAATCAACAAAGATAATAATGACAAAACGATAAGAAGATATATGAATACCCGAAAGCAAAGAATAGAATAAATACAAGTCAATTAGACCTCACAATTCGTGGAGAATTAAACATCTATGACCCTTTGGCTAGAAAAGTAGCTTAGCTACACATGTTCATCAATAAAACGAAAATAAAAGATAGAAACATAATCAACCCAGTTGCTTGCTCTGCCTCCGCGTTTCCTTCTTCAAGATCCAAGATTCCAAGATCAAAAGTTGTCCTAACCCTCTAGGTTTGGCTCTATTTATACTATTAGATGGATAGCATGTGATCTTTTGCTAGCAAGATACGAAAATATCTTTCCTTTTTCAAGTAGATTTCGAGAAGTGAAGATACGTCTGCCTGGCACGCCCCACCACACGGTCGTGGGTGAAGCCGTGCCATCCTCTGTGCATATTCTTCAAGTCTTCAACCGCGCCCAGTGTGAACCACGGTTACACACACGGCCAGATTTCAAGCCGTGCCTTCGTCTGTGCATAATCTTCAAGTCTTCATCCGTGTCCAGTGTGTAGCACGGTTACAACCACGGCTAGAGTTTAAACCGTGTCTTCATCTGGTTGATGTTCCACACTTTCTTCTCCTTGGCACATCTATCTTCCACCACGGCTTCAAGCACGGTTTATCCCACGGGTTCCACCACGGCCGTGCCGTAAGCCGTGTCTCTCTCTATTCAAAGTCCTCATTTTCGCCTTCTTTTCCAGTGTGTAACACGGTTTTAACCTTGGCCGTGCCTCAAACCGTGCTTCCTCCGGTGGTGTAATTCCTTGTCTTGATCCAAGTTGTAGATGACTTCTCTAAAATACTTGAATTAGCATCCTTGACTCCATTTAACCTGATTTATCACGATGATAGAATTAAAGTACCATTTCCTTATGATTTCTATAAAATCAATAATAATTTAACACAATTTATACTATAAAGATTGAGTATAAAATGGCTCTATCAAATTCCCCCACACTTAAACTCTTGCTTGTCCTCAAGTAATTGCATCAAATCAATTGAGAAATCTATCATAGATTATACAAACTTTCTTTTCATCATTCCAAGCATCTATTCATTTGTAATTCATGACTTGTAGTTTAATGTCTACTACTTCAACCAAACTGGTTTCCTGTGATCAAATTACTATGGGCAAAATTCAATAGCTAATCTAAACAAAACAAACTTTAATCCTCATGTTTAGCAAAAGAATTTTTATTCCAAAAGTAAATACTTAATCCACTAAGGAAAAACACCCAATTAAACTTCATTGGACATTAGCAAACATATAATCCTTGTAACATAAAGTAAAAGCATATAGTATAAGCTCTTTGCTAGATATTCTCCCTTTTATACATCTTTGTTTTATTCAATGAATGTTCACATTCATGTTCTTTTGATTTATTCAAGCATCTATTTTGATGGGTTTTTGCCCGCTTCTTTTCATGAACTTTTGCCTTTTTCGCCCTTATCGTTATAGTGAGTTCATTGAGTCGGCAACATCCCGAGCTCATCACTCAAGTGACCGGGTTTTGAGATACCCCTACGGACTCTTCCTCACTCTAACATTCAAGTTTGAATACTCTTAACTCAATTAGTTGAATCATTGGAGTAATGGCTATGCTTTTTTTTTTTTTTTCGCTAAGTGTTATGATTGCTTTACAAACAACTTCAAAGAGTATACAGTAGCTAATATAACCTAGAAGTAAACTTGTTTATTTTTCACTTAGGGACTCGACTTACTCTTAGACTTCCAATTCTAAAGCTAAATTACAAAGTAAATTTGTTTCTTAAAGATTTCACTACTTAATTTTAACCATGTATTCTAATCACAACAGTGGGTGAGTAAAACATTTAAACAAGTCAATTTCACATTTTGTAGATGCTTATTACAACATTTAGTACAATCTCTAGATTTCATGATAATTTTGAAAAACTTTGGCTTAAAATTGCTTAAGGACAAACATTCAGAGTATAAGTTAGTTCACTATTCTCTATGTTTTATTATCCTCTCCCCCACACTTAGCTTGAACAGTGTCCTCACTGTTTCTAATTCAGCACAATTGAAGAGGAATTAACAACACAAAGGACATTAGAGAATAAGAGAAAGGAAATATTGGTACTTTCCTAGTATTGGAGTGCTCCCTTTAAGCTCTGGAAAGTGTTATCTAATGATATGTATCCTTGCTGCAGCCGATCCAAAGAGTTCAAGACTACACTAAAATCAAAACAAACTAAACTAAAACAAAACAAAACTAAAACAAACCAAAACTAATGCAAAACAAAACTTTTTTTTTTTTTTTTTTACATGGGTTGCCTCCCATGAAGCGCCTTTCTTTAACGTCTTTGGCTAGACGTTCCTGGCTAAATATTCGGATAAGGATTTAGATTCTAGCCTTGGTGCCTGAGGTGATGGGTTAATAATATCCTCAACAAAAACAGGAGATGGGTTAATAACATCCGCAACAAAAACAGGGGAGATATCATTAGGGTGTTTCATGGCATCATAAATATGAAATTTAATCACTTCACCATCAAACTCCATAGTGAGGGTGCCATCATTTACATCGATTTTTGTTTTAGAAGTCTTAAGGAATGGTCGCCCTAATAATATCAGTGATGAAGTATGAGAATCACTATCGTCCATGTCAAGCACATAAAAATCAGCAGGAAAAACCAACCCATTGACTTGAACTAAAACATCCTCTAGAACTCCCTCAGGATAAACATTGGACCTATCAGCAAGTTGAACAATAATACCCGTTTCCTTTAAAGGACCAACATTTAAACGTTGATAAACAGACAAAGGCATGACATTGATAGAAGCTCCTAGATCACACATAGCTTTAGCGATTCCAAGACTACCTATTTTGCAAGGAATGGCGAACATACCTGGGTCCTTACATTTAGGAGGAAGCTTCTTCTGAATAATAGCTGAAACATTTTCACTCACACTAATCTTTTCATTGCCTTTCAGCTTCCTTTTGTTAGTGCACAAGTCCTTGAGGAATCTAGCATAGTGAGGTATTTGCTTAATTGCATCAAGTAAAGGAATATTTACCTCAACTTTACGAAACGTTTCCAGAATCTCTTTTTCTTCCGCTTCCTTCTTGGATTTCGCTAATCTGGAGGGGAAAGGAGGTGGTATCAATGTGATCTTCGATGGCTCATCTAGAGACTTGCTAATCTGGTTGCCCTGCTGGCTCGGAGTCGAAGTCTCTTTCTTGGTCTCTTCCTCAAGATTAGACGGATTTCCTTTCTTATTTGATCCCTGCAATTTTGTTCCACTTCTCAAGGTAATTGCATTAACGCTTTGCTTCGGGTTTGTAATAGTTTGAGAAGGTAACTTACCTTGAGTTTCTAACCTATTGATAGCTGAAGCAAGTTGGCTTACCTGATGCTCCAAGTTTTGAATGCTTTGCTTTGTTTCCTCCTGAAATTGTTTGGTATTCATAGCTAGAGACTTAACAATATCCTCAAGGGGCATACCTGAAGTGGAAGGAGCTTGGGGTACGTGGTGTGATGGCTTTGGCTGGAATTGTTGGACATGTTGAGGGTTATTGCCATATCGAAAGTTAGGATGATCCCTCCATCCGGGATTGTAAGTGTTTGAATAGGGATCATATTTCCTTTGTGGCTGTCCTGGGAATCCGCCTACAGCATTGGCGTATTCATGGTTATCATCTTGCAATGTGGGACACATGTCGGTCGGATGACTAGGAGCAGCACAAATTCCACAAGCTTTCACCTGTTGGGTATTTCCAAGAGCTAGCTACTGCACAAGGGAGGTAAGATTGGAAATTTGATGTTCAAGGTTAGACACATTTACCTCATTTACCTTCCTTGAAGACGTATCGTGCCTATACCCAAATTGTTGTGAATTAGCAGCCATAATGGAGATCAATTCCCTAGCTTGACCAGGGGTTTTGTTTACTATGGCGCCTCCACTTGCAGCATCCATCATCTTTCTTTCCATCGGAAGTAGGCCTTCGTAGAGATATTGGATGAGGAGTTGTTCGGATATCCCATGTTGTGGGCAGCTTGCACACAGTTGCTTGAACCTTTCCCAATACTCATGAAGAGTCTCGGTGTCCCTTTGTTTTATACCACAAATTTCTCTTCTTATACCAGCGGCTCTGGATGCGGGGAAGAATTTGTCCAAGAAGAGCCTTACCATATCTGTCCAAGTGGTGATAGAACCTGGAGGCAAATAAAACAACCAATCTTTAGCTTTAGTACTTAAAGAAAATGGAAAAGCACGTAGCTTGATTTGATCGTCAATTATTCCTTGCGGCCTCATACTAGAACACACTATATGGAACTCTTTCAAATGCTTATGAGGATCTTCATTCTCAAGACCATGAAAGGTGGTAGCAAATGTATCAACCCAGATTTCAACTCGAATTCCACAGCTAGTTCGGGATAGTGAATACAAAGTGGTTGTTGATTCACATCCGGTGCAGCCAACTCCCTTAAGGTTCTCTCGAGATTTGCCATGTCGACCTCTTTTTCAGAATCAAGGGATGGATCAGATAAGTCCGATACTAAGTTCGGTCTAGTGGATGATTTAGCTTCTTGTCGTAATCTCTTTAGAGTCTTCTCAATCTCCGGATTATAAGTTAGTTCACCTGTCTGAGAAGAACGAGTCATACAAGAATAGAAATAAATTTAACACCAATCCCCGGCAACGGCGCCAAAATTTGATGGGTGTCGAATACAACAAAAATAAAACCTACTCCTAGACAATTATATGATTTGCATATAGTGGTGAGTAGGGTCGAATCCACAGGGATTGGTAAAGATATTTCTATTCAAAGAGAACAATAAGAAAAAGGAAAATGGGGGGGTTTGTTTGTGAATCAAATAAAGTAAAACAAGGTAAGAAAATCAGATATTGGTAAAAGCCTAGCCAAAGGAATCAAGATGGTTTAATTCTAGGAATTGATCATCGATGCAAATGTTCTCTATTCTTGTTCTAGATAAATTGGTTATGGTTATTAACAAGCTCTAACAACCTATCTCTCCTTACTTCCTCGATAACCTCGGACAAGCGCTTTAAATTATTTCTCTTATTGATTAAACAACCCTTAGACAAGCGCTTAGGATTTAATCTATCAATAGCATTAAGATCTAGAGAGACCACCAATTCATGCCAGTAGATTATAAGATAACCTATTTAAACATGATCACACACCTCCATAACATGAATTCGATCATCTCTTTTATAACCAAACATGTTATTGCGTCACTAAGACTAGAACAATCAAACAATTACGGATTTGACGTGCTAGTTGACAATATATTAACTTGCTAATTGAGTAGAAGAGCTCTATTCATACCAATCAACAAAGATAATAATGACAAAACGATAAGAAGATATATGAATACCCGAAAGCAAAGAATAGAATAAATACAAGTCAATTAGACCTCACAATTCGTGGAGAATTAAACATCTATGACCCTTTGGCTAGAAAAGTAGCTTAGCTACACATGTTCATCAATAAAACGAAAATAAAAGATAGAAACATAATCAACCCAGTTGCTTGCTCTGCCTCCGCGTTTCCTTTTTCAAGATCCAAGATTCCAAGATCAAAAGTTGTCCTAACCCTCTAGGTTTGGCTCTATTTATACTATTAGATGGATAGCATGTGATCTTTTGCTAGCAAGATACGAAAATATCTTTCCTTTTTCAATTAGATTTCGAGAAGTGAAGATACGTCTGCCTGGCACGCCCCACCACACGACCGTGGGTGAAGCCGTGCCATCCTCTGTGCATATTCTTCAAGTCTTCAACCGTGCCCAATGTGAACCACGGTTACACACACGGCCAGATTTCAAGCCGTGCCTTCGTCTGTGCATAATCTTCAAGTCTTCATCCGTGTCCAGTGTGTAGCACAGTTACAACCACGGCTAGAGTTCAAACCGTGTCTTCATCTGGTTGATGTTCCACACTTTCTTCTCCTTGGCACATCTATCTTCCACCACGGCTTCAAGCACGGTTTATCCCACGGGTTCCACCACGGCCGTGCCGTAAGCCGTGTCTCTCTCTGTTCAAAGTCCTCATTTTCGCCTTCTTTTCCAGTGTGTAACACGGTTTTAACCTTGGCCGTGCCTCAAACCGTGCTTCAAACCGTGCTTCCTCCGGTGGTGTAATTCATTGTCTTGATCCAAGTTGTAGATGACTTCTCTAAAATACTTGAATTAGCATCCTTGACTCCATTTAACCTGATTTATCACGATGATAGAATTAAAGTACCATTTCCTTATGATTTCTATAAAATCAATAATAATTTAACACAATTTATACTATAAAGATTGAGTATAAAATGGCTCTATCAGGTTATAAGGTTATTCAAGTGAGTTTAGAAAATCCTTTTTAAGGATGTTAACCTTAAATCAATTAGTCGGTTTCCGCGTCTCCAATTAACCAAGGAATCAAAATTATGTTCATACACCCCCCAATATTATAAACAACTAATGCCCTAAATAAATTAACCCTAATCCCTTAGTGATTAATTAACAAGAAACATTGCATTACGCCCTCCATAAACTCTAATTAAACCAATTATCGCAACTCCCGTATTGATAATCAATCTAATTAAGAATTCCTAACAAATCCTAATCAACTCCTGTATCAAAAGGATTTCTAACAATTATAATCAAAGACCAATTATAATTGAAATCAAAGGAATTGCAATCATGAATAATCCTAATAATTCCTAATCATATAACATGGCTACAATTATCCTTTTAACATTTTAGGGTTTCATCCAATTTCTAAAGGAAAAGACTTAGCAATTCATGGAGATAAAGACATGATTATGATTCAAGGAGATTCGTGCAAAAGAAATCATATTCAATGGTTGGATCAAATACTTGAATTGCATATAAGAAATAAAGTTTAGAAATCACCAATTCAACAATACAAATAATACCTTAATTGCAAGGAACTCCACAAATCCTTCACAAAGGATGATAATCTCCACCAAGATCACAAAGTTTTCTCCAAGATTTGATCTCCACAATTCTCCTTTAAAACTAGGTTAAAACTACTCTAAGAACAAGAAAAATTGACAAAAGTTCTTCTCTAAATCGACCTAAGACCTATATATATGCAAGGGGAGGCAAGAAGATGCAATTAAAACAAGACCGGTCCAAGGCCGGCAACCTTCATTTAAGCCGGCCATAAAGACTAGCGGCGTTACATGGAAGGCCGGCCATAAAGGCCAGCGGCTTTGATTTCTCCTTTGCCATCCTTCAATCTTTTCATGCTTCAATTTGTATGCAATCTCTCCAAATTGATTAAGCTTTGAACTCAAAGTCCTCCAACATCTGAAATGTAAAAATAAACATGATTAAGTACCATTTCCTTGTGATTTCTCTAAAATCAACAATGAATACTTGCAAATTACTTAATGAATTATGAATAAAATATGCCTTTATCAACTCCCCCGCACTTAAACTTTTGCTTGTCCTCAAGCAAAATAAAACCAGAAAGAAATCCATCCTAGAAAGTACATTTTTTTTTATCATACAAACTTGAACATCTGTCATCTCTACTTCTGACTCACTACTTTGTGATGCCCACCACTCAAACCAAACTAGGAATATGTGATTAGAGTACTATACTCAAAATTAACCAACTAATCTAAAGAAAACAAACTTTAATCCAAGCTGTTAACCTAAGAATTCTTATTCCAAAAGTAGATATTCAGTCTTAAAGGAAAAACACCCATTTAAACTTCACTGGCAATTAGCAAGCATATGATCCTTCACATCACTTCTTTAAATAGGTCAACATAAAATGAAAGCATATGGTATCAATTCCTTTCCTAGATTTTCTCCCTTTTTATTATAAGTCCTATAACTTATTGATGAGCATTCACTAAAACTCTACTCTTTTTTTTCTTTCTCTTTTTCTTTCTTTTTTTTTTTTTTACTATAAAATAAGTTCGTGTATTGAACTTTTGCTTCTCCACCCTTATCGCTATAGTGAGATCACTGATTCGGCACATCCCGGGCTTATCACCCAAGTGACCAGGTTTTAATGGGACCCCATCGAACTCTCCCTCACTCTAGGATTCAAGTTTGGATACTCTTAACTCAATTACCTGATTCATTGGAGTAATGCAACTTATTTCATTTGAATGCTATACATAATTAAGACTTTTTTATAAGGGATCAATAAGTGAGGAGTTTCCCTTACCTCTTTCATTAGATGTTGAAAAGCTTTCAAAGCAACTTTCAAGAAGATATACTAGCTAGAGAAGAGACCCGAAGTAAACCTGTTTATCTTTCACAAGAGGACTCAATAGACTCTTAAACTTCAAATTATAAGGCTAAAAACTAGGTAAATTTGATTTCTAAAGATTTTACTCATTAATTTTAACTAAGTACAAGAATCACAACAGTGGTGAGTAGGGCATAATAATGAGTTATTATTTTTAATAAATCATAAATAGATGCAAAAGGCTTTTATTTTTTTTATTTTTTTGGTATAATCTCTAGATTTCCATCAAAATTTTTGAAAAAAAAAAATTGGCCTAAAAATTGTCAGATAACTCAAGGACAAATACAGTTCAAGATAATGGAAGAGTATGATCATCAAAGCACAGAACAGGCAATACTCATCTCAACTTTAATACCTACATTCCCTTCCCCACACTTAAGAATAGACAATGTCCACACTGTCTCACATCAATGCAAATAACAAAATAGGAAGGAAATAAGAAAAAAGGAACTGGTACTCCCCTTGTATAACATGTAGAAGCCATATTTAAATCCCATCAAAGTTGAACTTGGAGAGATTGGTCCTTGTGAACATTCACCTTGCATTTTCCTAAAAACAATTAAAAGAAAACCAACGAAACACAATAAAGTAAACATAAATATGGGTTGCCTCCCATAGAGCGCTTGTTTTATAGTCATCAGCCTGACTATCAGGGTTTGTCATCTTAGCTTAAATCAAGGAGTTTAAACAACTCCTCCAATACCATCGTCTTCAGATTTGGATTCCAAGCTTCCTTCCATGGTATGGTGCCCTTCTTTTCAGCTTCCACCAATGTTTTGTAGGTGGATATCAACAAACTTACCTGCTGGATGTCTACCCTTGACCACCCCAGGATTTCCATATGTTCATCCAATTGGCCTTGAATCTGCTGTTGCAATTCTCTTGTCATAGGCGCTAGACTAATGTGAGGCTATGGATTTCCTAAATTCAAACACTCATAATCAAATAATTGATTAGAAAAGACATTAGGTTCAAGTGTTTGCATGGGCATTAGTGTCGGCATTGGTGGCTTCTCATAGTGGTCTGTCTTCTCAAAAGCAACAATATTTTCAGTCTGGAGTACTTGCTCACAGCCTTTGTTTTCTTGCTCATCCTCATCCCCCCAACCATCTATCTCATTCAAGACAGCTTCAAGAGTGGTTTGCCCTACATCTTCCTCCACATCATTGTTAGTAATTTCACCCTCAGTAGATATGTCATAATACATTGCTTTCTCATTAGACAAAAACACAGGATCATACATATCAAATGTTACTTGGTCATCTAGTGCTCTAAGGGTGAGCTTACCTTGTCCTACATCAATTAGAGCTTGACCTGTGGCTAGGAATGGTCTACCCAAAATGAGTGGAATGTCCTCATCTTCTTCCACATCCAGTATGACAAAGTCCACTGGAAATATGAATTTATCGACCTTAACTAAGACATCCTCCACTGTACCCTTGGAAAACCTTAAGCTCTTATCAGCTAGCTGTACAGTGATTGGTCTCGTCTTCCACTTTTGTGGCTCTATTCCAAGCCTCCTAAAAACTGAAAGTGGCATTAAATTAATACTTGCACCAGAATCAATCAAAACATTCTCAAAATCAATATTACCAATGGTGCAAGGGATATTGAAACTTCCCTAATCTTTCAGCTTTCTAGGTAGCTGAGCAGATTTCTTCTCTATGATAGCTGAACTCTCGCCAAGAAGCATTACTTTCTCAACACTCTCCATGGATCTTTTGTTAGAAAGCAGCTCTTTCATGAATTTGGCATAGGATGGAATTTGCTTCAAGGCCTCTAAGAGGGGTTGTAAACACCCCATTTTTGCCCTATGAATGAACAATAATCAATGATAATCAATTTTTAATTTTTCCTAATTTAGCTTAAATAATAAAAATATTCAAAAAATAAAAATAAATAGGAAAACACATCAATTTTCAAAAATGATTTCAAAAATGGCAATAATGAATAATAAATAATTTTTACAAATTTTTGAAATTTCAAAGAATACAAAAAAAAAATAAAAAAATCGCATTGCATATATGCAATTTGCGAAATTAATAAAATCAGGAAAATGGGCTAGCCTAGCTGGTCCGGACCATGGTCTAAGGCATGCGTAGGAGGGCTCGGTCGCGGGTTCGAAACGCGGGGGAAGCAGTTTTCGCGTTTTGTGTTTTTCTTACTTATCTAGGACACGTAGCAGCCTCTGATTAGCTGGAGGGAACGCACGCGCCAGGCGCGTGATCGTCTTCTACCTCGGGTCCAAGATCGCCGGCGAAGGAAAAATTCGAATTTCGGCCGTTTCGATTCGATTTTTTGCACAAATCCAACAGATCTTCAACATAATTGAGATAAACATCATCCAATTGGAATCAAATCTCAACAAATCAAAGGATTTACACGAATCGGAGTTGGTTTATTTAACCGTCGATCCGATTTGCTTCGATTGGTGGAAATCTGAGCTTATCCAGCTCAATTTCGAACGCCTATAAATAGAGGAGGAGTGGAGAAAGCCAAATCACAGATCACAATTGAGAGAAAGTAAGAAAAGAAAGCAAATCGGAGAGCATCGGAGGAAACCCAAAATCGCGATCACCGATCGGAGCTGAGCCACCACCAGGAGACGCTCTGAGAGCGAACCACCGCTACCATTGGATTCAGCACCCTCGAGACGCTAGGATTCGACACCTCACCCATTGCAAAAGGCAGCCGGAACGCCGTGAACAAGCACTCCCCGCCGCCGTGACCGATTGATCCAATTCGACCCGACCAACCCGACCCGCGCACCGACCCGGATCCAGGTAAGTCGGATTTTCTGGATTTTTCCAATTTATTTATTTATTTCGTTTATTTATTTTTATTCTGATTTTATTTATTATTTGTTATTTATTTATTAATTTGTTGGTTATTTATTTATGTTTTATTTATATTTCCATAAATAGGAAAATGTTAAAAATTAGATTTCTTTAGGATTCAATAATGTAGAAAAATAAGAAAAAATAAAAATAAATAATAATAAAAAATAATAAAAATGTAGAAAATAAAAATATTAAAAAATAATAATAATAATTTAGATTTTAAAATAGGATAGATAATAACTTAGGATAAAATTTTTAACAAAAATTCACAAAAATTATAAAAATTAATAAAAAATCATAAAAAATCATAAAAAACTATAAAAATCATAAAAACGTAGAAAAATTAGAAAAATTGTAGAAGAATAATAAAAATCATAAAAATGATAAAAAAATCATAAAATTACAAAAAACAAAAAAAAAAAAAATTATAAAAATCATAAAAATTAATAAAAACAAAAATTATAAAAAAAAATAGAAAAAAAATAAGTTTTAGCACTTAGAAAAATCCTTTTCTTCAAATAACTCCAAAATTGATGTTTTTCCTGAAAATCATTTTCAAAAATCAGATCAAATCTTAGGCTTAGATTTTTTAGAAAATCCCAAAAATGATAAAAACATAAATCAAAAGAAATTTCAAAATTAAAATTCACAAACACACTTAAAGTTTTCGGGAAAAGCGAACTACGGCTTGTTTAATCCTGACTAGCAGGTACGTAGGCACCCATTTAGGTCAACCCATAAAATGAAATAAAAAAATCATTTTCTTAGAATAATAAAAAAACATAATAAAAGTAACAGAAACAAAATAAAAGACATTTCTAGATAGGAACAATTTTAGGAGATTAAGTGGTAACCGTAAGGTTTTAATAGGTTAGCCTCCGGACTTAAAAACTCTGGTTTTCCTTTCCTCTTTTCACAAAAACAAGAAGAGGAAATCACGACGACTAGTAGTCCAAATTAAGACTAATCCGCTCCTTTAGTCTTAATTCAATATTTCCCAACAACAGTTGGGTGGCGACTCCAAAAATCAAACGAAATTCCTAATTCAAGTCGAGGATCTACATTAGATGAGCATAGGATCTAGTCTAGATCGTATTAGGAATGGGAAATTCAAAAATTAGACTCGATAGGATGGCGACTCCACTGGGGAAGGTATTCCAGTAGGCTAGCCACCTGAATCTCCTCGAGTTGTTCCTTTTTAAGTTTTAATTATTATTCTGTTACTAACTTTTCAGGCATTAGTTAGATTTTAGTTTTCTTTACTATGGGGTTTGCATGCATAAGTTTGTGTGAATAGATGCGGTTGAACCCGGACCGTCCTAGAAACCTAAGACGGGGATCCATTGTGTAGGTTTCGGGCGAAGTGAGTTGTTGACCGTTCGGGATCGATTAGGCTACCCCACCCAATGCTTCGATATGGCCTGAGATCCATTTCTCCGAGAATGCGGGAGGCCATAGAGCTTGGGGATCAGTTAGAACCAACCTATTTGCATACATAACATCATAAGGGTTGACAATCGATGACAATGTAATGGTTTGTTGTTTTGTTTTGGAGTTCAAATCTATTTCCCTGTAATACTTTCATAGTCCTGTTTGTAATTATGCAATTTCTTATTGTAATAGATGGCTAGCAGTACAGTCGACCGCCTCCTCCGCAAAGAAATTCGAGTGTACAAACCTTTGGACCCAAAGTTGGTACTGGACCATTGGTTTACCTTGTACAACCCAGAGGAGCAGGCCTTCATCCAGCAAAAGATAGGCCCCATCCTCTCACTAACAAAGATAGAGGCGAATTTGCCTTTGGTACAGGCCATGCTCCAGTTATGGGAAGTCGAGCCCGCAGCTTTCTTCATTGGGCCACATGAAATCACCCCTACCCTGGAAGAATACACCCAGCTACTATAGGCTCCAGCACTGACTGACCAAATCTACGCACCAGACCTTGAGGCCGGGCCAGCCGGTACCTTCAGCAGACTACTAGGCATCCGTAAAACAGCAGTCAACAAAGCCTTGGTAGACTGTAATGGATATTGCATACGAATGGATGATTTAGAAGCCTGGTTCATCGCCCGAGAAGACAATGGGGATAGAAAGGACATTCTGTGTGGGGACCCCAAGACTTACAAATAGAGAAGGGTGAATGCTTTCATCTTGATAGCTTTCGCCACTATACTGTTCCCCACCGGGGCTTTCTATATTCACTACCGGGTTGCAGAACTGGTAACCCAATTCTTGGAGGGAAGATCTTACATGTCGGCTCTATTGGCTGAACAGATCCGAAACTTGAATTTCCTCAAGAAGAAAGGCCATGGGATCCTCCACTCAAGCCTCAACCTTCTGCTGATATAGTTCGTAAGCCACCAGTGCTTCGAGCTGAACATGGTCCGAAAAGCCTTAGCCTAGCAGGTGGATCTTGTGGATTCATGTATAGAAAAGGTAAAGCTACCTGACGACCTTACCAGCCACAGTTGGGTAGAAGTGCTTAGAAGCTTTAGTGCCGAAGATATTATGTGGACAGCCAGGTGGAGTTGCTGTGACAAAATTATTTTGACTTGCAGTAATTTCCAAGCCGTACCTTTAATCGAAATCAGCGGATGTATTGGATATCACCCTAACTCAGTGGTCCGCCAATTTGGTACTATCCAAGACATAGTTTATCGGCCCTCGCTGAAAGTAGTCACCTTTGAGTATCAATATCCGAACCTGTTGGTAGCCAAGAAGTTTGCTATGCTGGTAGAGGTCAAAGCACTTTGGGAAGCTAGAATTGAAAGCCCGAATGTGGACCTCGGGGAGCTAGATGGCGAAGTGGGAAAGCACCGAGCCACTAGAGATTTTGTAATCCGCCAGCTCTACCAGACAGGGGAGAGAGCATACCGGGTTCCAGACGTCACCCAACCAAGGCCAGACGAGATCAATCTAGAGCTGGAAGTCTACCTAAAGCAGGTCAAGGCTCGAATGGAGGTATACTTTGAAGTTGCAGACTATAAGAAAGACGTTTGGAAAGGAAGATTCAAGGAATCCGACCAAAGGAACAAAGCCTTGGAAGCCTAGTTAGAAAAGGCCAAAGCCAGAGTCGAAGAACTGGAAGCCGTCATCAACGGGAAGTCTGAGCCTCCACAACAGAAGACCAAAAGAACTAGGAAATAGATCATTATTTGTAATATTTTATTTTGATCATTGAACTCCAAAATTTTCAATATTAATAAAAGTAAAGTTTCAATATTACATTGTCGATCAATTGTCAACCCTTTTATTTTCATCATTCGTGTGACACATGCATATCATTTTGCATACATTACACTAAAACAAAACAAAAAAACAAAATGCGCGTCCAGGTATCAAGATAGCTCCCAAGCAACCGAACCCTCCCAGAAGTCCAATTCTCACACGTTCAAGAACAAAAATGGCCAACAGTAGCGACAACCGCAACAACACCAATGCTGAAGCTGCCTCGGAGTCCAGGACCATGTCCCTAGAACAAACAGTCCAACAATTGGCTGCCCAGGTTCACCTCTTAACTGAAAGCATCGGCCTCCTGCGTAACACTCAGCCAACCTAGGAAGAACATTCAGGGGGCAGAAAGGGGAAAGCAGTGGAGGGACTGCCTCCGGAATATGAAGAGATCAATTCCCACCTTAACCCGACCTTTGAATATGAGCCAAAGGTCAACCAGGGGCCGACCTCTGACGACCTGAAAAAGGAGATGGAAGAGAGGCAAAAGGAGATGGAGAAGCGACTCTTCCAGTAGCTCCATGATAAGATGAAAACGATTGAGGGCCCTGATGGTTTTGAACAGGCCGGAATCACCAATCTGCCAACATACAGGGAAGAGGTATACCCTGAGAAGTTTAAGACCCCAGAGTTTGAAAAGTATGATGGGACCGGGTGCCCCAAAATGCATACCAGGCTATATGCCCAGAAAATGAGCAAGTATGCTCAATACTACCAACTCATGCTCCAGACATTCCAAGACAGCCTTACAGGCCCTGCATTGGTCTAGTATGCCCACCTGGACTTCAACATTGTCAACACCTGGGAGAAGCTGGCCCAGGCGTTCTATGACCAATACAAGTTCAATATTGAAGTCGCCCCATCTGTAATCGACCTAGGGAGTCTCCGGAAAAGACATA
Organism: Laguncularia racemosa; assembly: GCA_037954665.1. Taxonomy (NCBI): domain Eukaryota; kingdom Viridiplantae; phylum Streptophyta; class Magnoliopsida; order Myrtales; family Combretaceae; genus Laguncularia; species Laguncularia racemosa. The sequence continues at coordinate 36,833 of JBBMOL010000509.1, read as the reverse complement.
CTGAGCCGTTTAAAGAGTATGCTCAGCGCTGGAGAGCCCAGGCCGCCAGGGTAGCAATCCCGATATCTGAGAAGGAATTAACATCCATATTTGTCAATACCCTGGACAAGACCTGGTTTTCCTTTCCTCTTTTCACAAAAACAAGAAGAGGAAATCACAACGACTAGTAGTCTAAATTAAGACTAATCCGCTCCTTTAGTCTTAATTCAATATTTCCCAACAACAGTTGGGTGGCGACTTCAAAAATCAAACGAAATTCCTAATCCAAGTCGAGGATCTACATTAGATGAGCATAGGGTCTAGTCTAGATCGGATTAAGAATGGGAAATTCAAAAATTAGACTCGACAGAGGTATATTGATTTGAAGCCCTTTAAATATGTCACAAAACCTAGCAAACTGGGCTTCCAACTCCCTCTGCTTGAGTCTTCCTGGGAAGGGGATAGGTGGAACATAAGGCTGCAACACTGGTGCTTTGGATGTGAGTTCCTCCTCCTTCTACTTACCTTTCTCTAGATCTTTCTCTTGAATTTTTACCTGCCTTTCAACTTTCTTCACCTCCTTACCACTTCTTAGCATGATGGCATTGACATGATAGGTGTTCTCCTCAGTTTTGCTAGGCAAAGACCCTGAGGGTCTAGTACTTAGCTGCTGTGCAATTTGATTGAGCTGACCCTCCATGTTTCTGATAGAAGCTTGTTGGTTTTGCAGGAGGGTGTCAGTCTTTTGCATGTAGCTCCTCATGAGCTCTTCTATCTGAGTAGGTTGCTGTTGAGAATAGGCATTCTAAGTAGAGGCTTGTTTAGGAAATCCGGGGGGCGGGTTAAGTGCTTGATTCTCATTCCTCCATGAGAAGTTTGGATGATTGCGCCACCCAGGATTGTATGTATTCGAATATGGTCCTTGAGTACCTCTCTGGAGGTTGCCTACAAAGTTTACCTGCTCTCCACTAGATGGAGCTAACAACTTTCCAGCCATGTACTCACTAGCTGAGTGAGGTCCTGAGCAAATTTCACAACTAGAAGATGGATTAAAATTAAAAGAATTTGAATAGGCAAGTCTACTTACCTGAGTGGTGAGGGCACCTATCTGAGCAGTCAACTGAGCCATACTGACATTGTCATTCACTGAAGCTACTCTTGTACCACTTCTCTCAGTTTGCCAATTGTGTGCACTAGAGGCCATCTCTTCTATCAATGCACTGGCCTCTAAGTAAGTTTTTCACATTAGTGCACCCCTAGTTGCAGCATCTACAAGAGACCTCGATGTCTCATCCAGAATCAAGTAAAAGATCTCAACGGGGAGATTGTCTGGTAAACTATGATGTGGGCATTTTCTAGATGCTTCCTTGAATCTCTCCTATGCCTCATAAAGTGATTCACCACTAAACTTTGTAAAGTTAGTGATGTCACTTCTTAGTTTGGCCCTAGCTGGTGGGAAGAATCTCCTCAAGAACTTGATTGAAAGGTCTTCCCAGGTAGTGACAGATCCTTGGGGCAATGAATAAAACCAAGCTCTAGCTTTATCCCTCAATGAGAAAGGGAAAAGTTGTAGTCTTATGGCACAATCAGTGACACCATTCTGCTTGACAGTGTTGGTGTATTGAAGAAACCCAGCAAGATGATCATCAGGGCTCTCATTTAAATACCCTCTAAACTGACTCGATTGCACCATTTGAATGAGTGCCGGTTTAAGCTCAAAATTGTTGGCTTGTATAGTTGGTCTAACAATGGGTGGTTCCTGAATCCTGGGAACAGAGAAATCTCTAAGTGCTCGTTGAACACCCCTGAATCTGGCGATTATCCTCATTCGCCATCTCTTTTACTTGTTCTCTATACTTGTTGTCTCTTCTAATCTGGCGTAGAGTACGCTTAATCTCAATATCGAAAGGTAAGAGATCAGCACTCCTACTCTTGCGCATGTAACACTTGCAAAGAGACCAAAAGCCAAGAAAAACGTAAAATTGCACCTAGATTACCAATAGAATTATGAAATCTAATATCTATTAGTTCCCCGGTAGCGGCACCAAAAACTTGATACGCTCAGAACGTATATATAAATTGGGAGTGTAAATTGCAGCAAGTGCACTGGTCGTATCAAGTAATAGAGTGGTGAAAAGTAAGGTTGTCGATCCCTCAAGGAACCAATAGAGTACTAGACCTATGGCAATTCTTATCAATATCTAGGTGATTAAAAAGGGGTTTTGAAATGTCTAAGCTAAAAATTTAACTTAAAGCAAACAAGGAGAATTTTATGAAGAATCTATCAATTATGAACGAGGGAAATTAGAATTCACCCTAGATTCATTAATCAAACTGCTACCATGTTATATCAACTAGTGGTTATAAGGTTATTCAAGTGAGTTTAGAAAATCCTTTTTAAGGATGTTAACCTTAAATCAATTAGTCGGTTTTCGCGTCTCCAATTAACCAAGGAATCAAAATTATGATTCAAGGAGATTCGTGCAAAAGAAATCATATTCAATGGTTGGATCAAATACTTGAATTGCATATAAGAAATAAAGTTCAGAAATCACTAATTCAACAATACAAATAATACCTTAATTGTAAGGAACTCCACAAATCCTTCACAAAGGATGATAATCTCCACCAAGATCACAAAGTTTTCTCCAAGATTTGATCTCCACAATTCTCCCTTAAAACTAGGTTAAAACTACTCTAAGAACAAGAAAAATTGACAAAAGTTCTTCTCTAAATCGACCTAAGACCTATATATATACAAGGGGAGGCGAGAAGATGCAATTAAAACAAGACCGGTCCAAGGCCGGCAGCCTTCTTTTAAGCCGGCCATAAAGGTCGGTAGCCTTCATTTAAGCCAACCATAAAGGCCAGCGGCGTTGCATGGAAGGCCGGCCATAGAGGCCGACGGCTTTGATTTCTCCTTTGCCATCCTTCAATCTTTTCATGCTTCAATTTGTATGCAATCTCTCCAAATTGATTAAGCTTTGAACTCAAAGTCCTCCAACATCTGAAATGTAAAAATAAACATGATTAAGTACCATTTCCTTGTGATTGCTCTAAAATCAATAATGAATACTTGCAAATTGCTTAATGAATTATGAGTAAAATATGCCTTTATCATAGGTAAAGATTGGTGAGAATAGTATAGCGATTTGAGTAAAACACGTGAGTGAGTGAATTTATGAGATTTTATTTTATTACTCCTAACCTTATCTTATGTTACATTATGTCGAACAGAAACTCTTGTGAAAGTGTGATGGGGGAATTGACATAAAATTGATCATGGAAACTTTAACTATTGAGATGAGGAGAATGATTATATCTAAAATGGATTAATTGCATGAATAGATGGAGCAGAAATTTAAGCAGTCATGGATTGCTTCTATTGGGTGTAGGAGGGATAAAATGCCGAGAAGGGTAGTACGCATGGAGGAAGATGAGTGGGCTAGGGAAGGAATTGTAGATGAATCTGATTAGGATTCATTTATAGGTTATAGGAGGAATGTAGGGAGAAGTAGAGGAGCTAAGAATGAGCAAGATAACAACCTGGGGAGCATAAAGATGAATATCCCTTTCTTCCAAAGGAAAAATGACCTTAAGGTGTATCTAGAGTGGGAGAAGGAGGTGGAGTTGGTTTTTGAGTTTCACAACTATTCTGAAGCCAAAAAGGTAAAACTTGCTGCCATTGAATTTTTTGATTATGCAATTGTTTGGTAGGATTAACTTTTATTGAATAGGAGGAGGAATAAGGAACCACCAGTAGGGACATGGGAGGAGATTAAGAAGATCATGAAGAAATGGTTTGTGCCTACATACTACTATAGGGAATTGTACAATAAATTACAAACCCTTAAGTAAGGTAATAATAGTGTGGAGGAATATCATAAGGAGATGGAGGTTATCATAATCAAGGCTAATATTGAGGAGGACCGAAAGGCAACTATGGCCAGGTTCTTAGCTAGCTTGAATAGGGAGATTTAGAATGTAGTGGAGTTGCAGCATTATGTGGAATTGGAGGATATGGTGCATAAAGTTAAGAAGCAACTCAAGTGGAAAGGTATTGGTACTACACGTGCTACATCCAGTTCATCCAATTGGAAAACAACTCCATGGAAGAAAGAGGTGAAGCAATTTTAGCCAACTCCTAAAAAGAAATCAGAGTCTGTTCACACTAGTAATCAAGGTAAATCTAATCCTTCTTGATAAGTGTTTGAAGACCCTTAATTTTAGTGCTTTTTAGTTATAATTTTATATGGATCTTATGTAATTTGTGAAGAAAAGGGTACTTATATGATTAAATTGTAATTACAGGCATTGATGAAGACAAAAGAAAAATTTAAGGAGAATAGGATCAAGGATGAGGTGAAAAATTGATGAAAAATAAAGAAAAATGGATTTTTGGCTCAGCATGACTTGCAACACAACCCGTGTAGACGACCGTGTTAGGTGAAGAAAATGGATAGGAGCCACGCCAAGATGCACCCCAAGTTCAGCACAACCCATGCTGATGACCAACCACAAACATCTTGTTCAACCTTACCCCAAGTACGACCGTGCTGGAAGCCGTGCTGGACTAGGTAGTGAAAAATAATGGGTTTCGGAGTCAGCACAGCCACAAGCATGGCCGTACTAACACCCGTGTTGAACCCTGTTTTCACGAGAATTATAAATAGATGCATTGTTTTATTTTAAGGGACTTCTTTCTTTTCTAACTTCGTTCTGGAGACCCTAGGGGAGCTTTATTATAAACTTCAAGAGGAGAATTGTCTGAGCATCATTAGAGATCATAAAATAACAAGGGATTATTCTTCTTAGCATGAATCAACTTTATTTCTCTAGATTCTCTGTTTTTATTGAAAACTCCATAGAGGAGTAATTCTTTATATCTTTCATCTTGTGAAACCTTAACCCATGTGCTGAACCATTCATTAATTAATGAATTATATATCTATTCGTGTGTTTCTATTGTTCTTGTAATTAATTTATGTGCGCAAATTGATTACATGTCTGATTTTTATTAGATTGAAAGAGGTTTCGTCTAGTAAATTAGATCTTCATGAATAGAGAGATTACCTGTTTTACCTAGAGGTAGGAAAACATTGATTTTTTGCAATTTATTATAATTGTGAACTTAATGAGATCTTGCACAGCAGTAATGAGGGAGAGGTCTCCATTATCTTATGCATGATTATGAATTGATTAACCCAAGGGAGTAATTGATTTTACTTGAGAATTCCTATAGTGCAAAGTGAGAATTGATTCATTAATCGATATCTTATTTTGAGAATTTAAGGGTTAGGGTGAAACAAGATGAGAGGTATATTTTGTGATTGAATACACTTTTTAGACAATATCACTCAATTCTAGGGTTACTAGGAATTGTTAGTTATTAATTTAATTCATAATTCCCACATCATAAATTAGACTAGATAGTAGAGAAAGGTAATACTAGTATTTGTTTTCTAGATCCTAGAGGACGACACCTATTAAATCTATACTATAATCGATAGGTACACTACCTAGCTCGATAGTAGATTTTATTGGTTATAAATTTAAAACTTCAACCATCAATTAGATTTGAGAGCTCTATCACTTTTACTTCTAGGAATCGTGATATTAAATGCTTTAAATATCAAGGTAGAGATCAAATAGCCACTCAATGTCCTAATAGACAAGTTATGGTGATGAGGGATGATGGGGAGATTAAGACTGATAGTGAATTTGACTGTGATTCTATGCCACCATTGGAGGATGATGTCAATGGTGAGGAGTATGCTATTCAGGGGGAGCTGTTGGTAGCCAGAAGAGCTTTGACTATATAGGTTAGAGAAGAGGAAAATGTGAAATAGGAGAATATCTTTCATACTAGATGCCTAGTTCAAAACAAGATATGTATTGTGATTATAGATGGTGGGAGTTATACAAATGCTACTAGCATGACCATGGTGGAAAAATTAGGGCTTCCTACAAGCAAGCATCCTCACCTTTATAAATTGTAATGGTTGAATGATAGTGGTGAAGTGAGAGTGACAAAGCAAGTGCTAGTTACTTTTTCACATTGAAAGGTATGAAGATGATGTTTTATGTGATGTAGTTCCGATGTAGGCTACTCACTTGTTGCTTGGGCAACCATGGCAGTTTAACAAGAGGGTTAAGCATGACGGCTTTACCAATAAGTATTCTTTTGAGCACAACCAAAGGCTAGTTACTCTTGTGCCTTTGACCCCTAAGCAAGTTTATGAGGACCAAGTGAAATTGCAAAAAGAGAGTAGTCAAAAGAAAGAGTGTGATAAAAAGAATGTGAGTAACATAATAAAAGGAAAAGAGAGGAAAGATGAGACTTATGAGAAAATAAAGAGAAAAGTAGAGAGAAAAGAAAATTTTATTATGAGGGCAAGTGAGCTTAAGAGAGCTATGATTTTGCAACAGCTAAAGATTGTACTTATGTACAAAGAGGCTCTTCTTAATGATAACTAACTTGACACTTTGTTGCCAAGTGTTTTTGTTTCTCTTTTACAGGGCTATGAAGACGTCTTTCTAGAGGAGGTCCTAAAGAGTTTACCATCTAACAAAGGGATTGAGCATCAAATCAATTTTGTACCCAGCGCGACTATTCCAAACTGACCAGCTTATTGGAGTAATCTTAAGGAGACCAAAGAACTTCAAAAGCAGATTGGTGAGCTGATGGAGAAAGGGTATGTGAAAGAAAGTATGAGTCATGTATAGTTTCAATGATTTTAGTGCCTAAGAAAGATGAGTCATGGACAATGTGTATTAATTGTCGAGCTATCAACAACATTATGGTAAAGTATAGACATCCTATTCCATGCTTAGATGACATGTTAGATGAATTGCATGGTTCTTGCATATTTTCTAAAATTGATTTGAGAAGTGGATATCATCAAATTAGGATAAAAGAAGGGGATGAATGGAAAACCGCATGTAAAACAAAATATGGTTTATATGAGTGGTTATTTATGCCTTTTGGGTTAACTAATGCACCTAGCACTTTTATGAGATTAATGAATCATGTTTTGCGTGCTTTTATTGGAAAATGTATGGCGTTAACACTTATACCAAGGTTTCGTCTATAGACAACGGATCACGGTTTTCATCATTCTTAATAGACCCATAAGTTACGGTTGTTTATTTTGATGATATTCTTATTTATAGTGAGAATTTAGATGAGCACTTGATGCATTTGAAAGATGCTTTAGAAGTGCTTAGAAAAGAAAGGTTATTTGCTAACCTTAAGAAGTGTGCTTTTTGCACAAAAAAACTTGTATTTCTTGGTTTTGTGGTAAGTGCACAGGGCATACAGGGTGATGAGGAGAAAATTCGTGCTATTAGAGATTAGCCAAGCCCAACTCATGCAAGTCAAGTGCGAAGTTTTCATGGACTTGTGAGCTTCTATAAGCAATTTGTAAAGGATTTTAGTAGCATTGCCGCACCGATCACTGAAGTAACAAAAAAGAATGTAGGGTTCAATTGGGGAGAAGAACAAGAAAGGGCATTCCAATTGCTAAAAGGAAAGTTAACCGATGCTCCGTTACTTGCGTTACCTAATTATATCAAAACCTTTGAAATTGAATGTGATGCTTCTGGTATAGGTATTGGTGTCGTTCTCATGCAAGAAGGAAGAGTAATTGCATATTTCAGCTAAAAGTTAAAGGGGGCACACCTAAAGTACCCTACTTATGACAAGGAGATGTATGCATTGGTTCAGGCACTAAAGATGTCGCAACATTATCTTTAGCCCAAGGAATTTGTGATCCACACTGATCATGAGTCGCTGAAGCAGTTGAAGGGTCAACATAAGCTAAACAGGAGGCACACATGGTGGATGGAGTTCTTAGAGATGTTTCCTTATGTCATACATTACAAGCAAGGTAGGGAAAACATAGTGGCAGATGCACTGTCGAGAAAGCGCACGCTGATTTCAACTCTTGATGCTAAGTTAATTGGTTTTAAACAAATTAAAGAGTTGTATGCTATTGATTTTGATTTTTATGATTATTATGCTAATTGTGAAAAAGGAGCATATGATAAATTCTTTATGCATTTTTTTAAGGAAAATAAATTGTATAATCTTAATTGTTCTATTCGTGATCTATTAGTGCAGGAATCACATGGTGAAGGATTAATGGGATATTTTGAGGTAGCTAAAACTTTAGTAGTTTTACAAAAACATTTTTATTGGCCACACATGAAACGTGATGTTGAAAGGATTTATGGTTAATGTGTTACTTGTAGGCAAGCTAAATTTAAGTGCAACCCCATGGCTTGTATACACCATTACCAATTCCTAATGAATCTTAGGTAGATATTTCTATAGACTTTGTATTAGGTTTGCCTAAGACTAAAACTGGTAGGGACTCTATATTTGTGGTTGTGGACAGGTTTTCAAAGATGGTACATTTTATTCCATGCCACAAAACTAGTGATGCTTCTCATATTGCTGATTTATTCTTTAAAGAAATTGTGCGATTACATGATATGCCTAGAATAATTGTTTTTTATCATAATGCTAAGTTCTTAAGTTTTTTTTTTTTTGGAAGACCTTATGGTGTAAGTTAGGAACAAAGTTGTTTTCAACTACTTGTCATCCACAAACTAATGGTCAAACTGAGGTAGTGAATAGGACTTTATCTACATTATTAAAGGCTATCATTCAAAAGAATATTAAAACATAGGAAGAATGTTTACCACATGTTGAATTTGCTTACAATCGTACTATACATTCTACTACTAAATTTTCACCGTTTGAGATTGTATATGGTTTTAATCCTTTAACTCCATTAACTTTATCACCTTTCCTTATGACAAGTTTATGAATTTAGATGGAAAAAAGAAGGCTGAATTTGTTAAGCAGATTCATGAGAAAGTCAAGATCAACATTAAGAGATGAACTAAGCAGTATTCAAAACAAGCCAACAAAGGGCGAAGTCAAGTTGTTTTTGAACTAGGAGATTAGGTCTGGTTGCACATGTGTAAAGAAAAATTTCCAAAACAAAGATGATCAAAGTTGCTTCCACAAAGCGATGGTCCATTCAAAGTCCTCGAGCGTATCAATAACAACACTTACAAACTGAAATTATCAGGTGAGTATCAAAAAAGTGCTACTTTTAATGTTACTGATTTAAGTCCTTATGATGTAGGTGACAATTTGAGGACAAATTCTTTTCAAGAGGAGGGGAATGATGAAGATCAAATTAGGAGGATTGTTCCAAGGAGTGCAGATCCACTTGAAGTGTCGGTTAGACCATTGACATAAGCTAAAGGTAAGAAACCTAAAGAAGAACTTCATGGATTAGTTAAAGTAATACAAAAGAGGAGAATCACACACATTTGAGTCAAGAGGAATTGAGGGTTGTGAACCTACTTGAAGTGCGGAGCACGAAGGCAGAAGTCAAGGAAAAGATTTAAGGCTGACAGCTTCAAAACCACTGAAGGTCGTTGGCCTTGGCATTGTAAGCTGCTAGCCTAAATGGCTGGCGTGGACAAGTAAGCTACTAGCCTAAGTGGCTGTTGTATATATAAAATGAAGGAAGGTTTAAAGAATTTCAAAGCCGCTGGCTTTGGTGCCAGCTTTGCTACAATTATAGGCTGACTTTATAATATTAGGTCACCGGTGTTTAATGTTTGTCCTTTATTCGAATTAGGTTTTTTTATGTTCTTTTGTTTTCTTACTTTTGTGGGACTATAAGTAGTCATCATAGACTCATTGCAACACAATTAAGAATTAAGAAAGTTTATTCACCTTTTGAGAGAGAGTTTCTCTTTAGTTCTTGATAGAACTATCGAACTTATTGGGTTTTGAATCTATGGCATTCACTCAAACTTATCAACTGATCGTTCCATAATCAATTGTGGCATTAACACTTATACCAAGGTTCTTGTCTCGTTCATAGACAATAGGTCGCGGTTTCCATCGTTCTTGATAGATCCATAGATTGTGAAGACTAACAAATCTAGTTGTTAAGTTTCGTCATGGGTTAGCGGGGTTTACATCATACATAAACTAGCTATCTTCACTCCAACTTCTTGATTCAAGATCTTTAGTTCCAACCTGCACATATCATCTAGCAACTTCCATTATGAGGTAATTAGAGTGATAAGATTACCTTGTTTCTTTCTACTAAGAGCATCTACCACCACATTAGTCTTTCCAAGGTGGTAGTGGATCTCAAGATCATAGTCCTTGATCAATTCCAACCATCTTCTACTGCCTTGTAGTAAGTTCTTGTTATGTGAAGATAAACTTTAAACTCTTATGATAAGTGAAAATCTTGCATTTCAACCCATATAGGCAGTGTCTTCATAGTTTTAATGCCAATACTACTACTGCCAACTCCAAATCATGAGTCAAGTAATTTCTCTCATATAGCTTCGATTGACGAGATGCATAGGCTATGACCTGCCTACCTTGTATCAAAACATAACCTAACCCTTAGGTTAAAGCATCACTATAAATAGTAAATTCTTCCCCACTCTTACGTAACTTTAGAATTGGGGTTGATATTAGCTTCTCCTTGAGTTTTTGGAAACTAGCTTCACACTTATTATCCTTCTCAGATCTCACCTTCTTTTGTCTTAATCTGGTTAAAGGAGTCACTATTTTAGAGAATCCCTCTACAAACTATCTGTAGCAACCTACTAAACTTAAGAAGCTCCTTATGCTCATCACTATCTGCAATTTAGGACAATCTACTACAACTCTCAATTTTTTTTGGTCTACTAAGATTATATCTTTGTTAACCTCATAGCCTAACAAAACCACTTACTCTAGCCATAATTCACATTCCTTAAATTTGGTATACAGTTTCTCTACTTGTAATCTACCCAGTACCAATCTTAAATGCTCTTCATGTTCCTCCCTACTCCTTGAATATATCAAGATATTGTCTATAAAGATGATCGTGAACTTGTCCAAGAAATCCTTGAACACTCGATTCATTAAATCCATAAAATCTATTAGAGCATTCATCAAATTGAAGGGCATCACCACATACTCATAGTGCCTATACCTCATCCTGAAAGTTAACTTTGGGATGTCTTCGTCTTTAATCCTCACTTGGTGGTATCTTGATCTGAGGTCAATCTTAGAGAATACTTGAGCTCCCTATAACTAGCTAAATAAATCATCTATTTTAGGGAGAGGATACTTGTTTTTTATGGTGACACGATTCAGTTCTCTATAATTTATGCACAGTCTCATGTTTCTATCTTTTCTTTTTTCACAAAAAAGGACCGGCGCACCTTAGGGAGATGTCTTAGGTCTCATGAATCCTTTATCTTATAGGTCTTGTAACTATTTCTTCAACTCTTCCAACTTAACTAGCATCATCCTATATGCTAGTTTTGATATTGGTGCAATACCCAGTACTAAGTCGATGTTAAACTCAATTTCCCTAATTGAGGGTAAACTAGAAAGGGCTTCTAGAAAGACATTAGGAAAGTCCTTCACTATTGACACCATCTCCAATCTCATTACTTCATTTGCCTTAGCTATCATAATAGCCAACATACTCTTTCCCCATAACTCATAAGTAGGTAATCTTTTTGGTCTCTATGCTTCCAACTTAAACATGAAAGAATCTCCTCTAAGTACGTTGAAGTGTACCACCATATTATGACAATCAATGGTAGTATGGTACTTTGACAACCAGTTGACTCCTCAAATTATATCAAACTTCATCATTGCTATCATCAATAAGTCTGTTGGCATTACCCTACCTTTTATCTCCACTCTTGTATTTTTGCAGATCCTATTTAAAACCTTTCTAACTCTTAAGGGAGTACTAACATTGAGACAATCATTTAGACATTTAGGCATCAATCCACAATCATGTATAAAGACTTAGACATACAAGAATGAGTGGTATTAATATTAAATAAAACATAGGTATTGCAAGTATGTACTTGAAGCGTACTTACAATAATGTCCATATTTAGAAGGTTCTAATGTTGCTATTGTTGAAGTGCAAATGCTTTGGCAAGAACTTGTTGTCTAAGCCTCCTGCCTGTGGTCTACTAGCTTGCACCCATGCTAGAGGTCTCATTGCTTACTAGACTAGGGTTATTTGATTCCCTGCTTGACCATGGGTACAGTCGACTACCTTATGTCCCCTCTGCTTCACACATCGCAAAATACCAATAGAATAGATTTCTTAATGCAATTCATACATATATAACCTGTCTTCCCATAAAAGAAGCACACACCCTTTAGCCATCTATAGTCCTTCTATCCATAGGACCCATAACATCTGGTATATCTAATTGCAGGGCTTATTGGAGGAAGTGCTAAAGGCACTGGTCAGATCTATAAAGAAGGAGTTGTAGTAAATAAGGGTATGTTATGAAATATTTAGGGCCTCTTACCCTTGTCCTACATTACCACACTAGAAGCCATCCTCTTACCCAAAGCCACCCTTAACCTACAAGCCAATCGATCCTTTATCCTTTTTCTGCTTTGCTATATAAATTTAACCTTATCTACCACCTTAATATAAGTAGTCAACTGAAAAGATCCAACTTTGCATTGAAGATTTTCCTCTAACCCACTCATAAATCTCCTTGCATTAGATCCATCACCAGCATGCACCACCTCGAGTAGGAACTTAATTAGGCAATTTAGTTCCTCCTCATATTCAATTACTAACTTGTTCCCCTACCCATATAATATGCAGTTTCCATCCTATCACAAATACTGCTGGGGACATATTTCTAATAAAATAGTTTTCAAGTTCTCAAAGTCCCCTCTAGTCTACATATCCTCCTACCGGCCTAGGAATTGATGCCCACTCACTTCTTGCAATCCCTTTCAGCGTGAATGCAGCATAGTCTACCTTCATGTCTTCTAGAACTCAAAAGGCAGCAAAGGTCTTCTCTATCTCTTGCATCTAATTCTTTACCTCTATTAGGTCATGATGGAGATCAAGCTTGGAGGCTTGATCAAAGGAGTGCATACCCACTTGAAATGTCGGTTGGATCGTTGATACAAGCTAAAGCTAAAAGAAGGACTCAATGGATTAATCAAATTGGTGCAAGAAGAGGAGAATCTCATACATTTGAGTTAAGAGGAATTAAGGATTATGAACCTACTTAAAGTGCAAATCGCAGATGTGGAAGTCAAGGAAGATTTGTAAAGGCCATTAGCTTAAAACCATGGAAGGCCACTAGCCTTGGTAGTGAAAGCTACCGGCCTATGTAGCCGGCATTAAAAGAGAAGAAAGTCGGCTTGATGAATTCCAAAGTCGCCGGCTTTGGTGCTAACTTAGAATAAAAATGTAGGTCGGCCTTGGATTATTTTAGGCCGCTAACTTTGCTTGTTTTTCCTTTATTCAAGTTAGGGTTTTTTTTAATGTCATTTTGTTTCTTCGTTTTAATGGGACTATAAATAGTCACCATATACTCATTATAAAGAATCTTTGAAAGTTTATTCATATTTTGAGAGTGAATTTCTCTTTGGTTCTTAAACTAACTATTGAACTTATCAGGTAGTGAATCTATGGCATTCATCTTCAAACTTATCAATCAATCCTTCCATAATAGATTGTGGTGTTAACACTTATACTAAGATTCTTGTCACCTATATGGACAATGGGTCACGGTTCCATTCGTTCTTGATAGAATTTTAGGTTGTGAGATTATCAAATCTAGGTTTTGGGTTTCGCCATGGGTTGGCAGGGTTTATATCAAAGCAATGAGGTTTGTTAGGAACACCTATCCTTATTACTTCAATTACTTGTTCTTAGTGTTTAAAAGGAATCGTACAAACTTCCTTTCTTAAGAATTAAAAAAAAAAAAGTTTCACAAAATTGAATATTGTCAAAACATGCTATGAAACTACTGTTAGAGAGTTTTTAAGTAGATTTATGTAGGAACAACTCCGATTAGATTGTTAGTTCTAAAAAAACCAAAAGAGGAATTTTGAGTAGGTTAAGGCTAGTGAGAATAGTCGAGCGATTTGAGTAAAACACATGAGTGAGTGATTTGTGAGGTTTCTTATTTTTATTACTTCTAATTTTGTTTTGTGTAGCAATATGTCAAACAGAAATTCTCCAAAAAAGTGTTATGGGGGGAATTGACTCGAAATTGATCGTGGAAGCTCTAACTACTAAGAGGAAAAGGATGTTTAGAGCAGAAATGGATCAACTTCATGAGCAGATAGAGTAGAACTTTAAGTAGTCATAGATTGCTTCAGCTGGATGTAAGAGGGATAAAATGCCAAGAAGGGTAGTGCAAATAGAAGAAGATGAATGGGCTAGGGAAGGATCTATGGATGAATCTGATCAGGATTCAATTGTGGGTTATAAGAGAAATGTAAGGAAGAATAAAGGAGCTAAGAATGAGGAAGATAACAACTTACAGAATACAAAGATGAAAATCCCTTCCTTCTAAAGGAAGAATGACCTCGAGGTATATTTAGAGTGGGAGAAGAAGGTGGGGTTGATTTTTGAATGCCACAATTATTCTAAAGCCAAGAAGGTAAAGCTTACAGCCATTGAGTTCTCAAATTATGCAATTGTTTGGTGGGATCAACTATTGTTGAATAGAAGGAGGAATAGGGAGCCACCAGTAGAGATATGGGAAAAGATGAAGAGGATCATAAGGAAGTGATTTGTGCCTACAAACTACTATAGGGAATTATACAACAAATTACAAAACCTTAAGCAAGGCAATTATAGTGTGGAGGAATATCATAAAGAGATGGAGGTTATCATGATTCAGGCTAATATTGAAGAGGACCAAGAAGTAACTATGATGAGGTTCTTAGCTGGCTTGAATAGGGAGATTTGGAATGTGGTAGAGTTGTAGCATTATGTTAAATTGGAAGACATGGTGCATATGGCTATTAAAGTTAAGAAGCAACTAAAGTGAAGGGGTACTACTGCTACACGTGTTACATCTAAGTCATCAACTTAGAAAAAAACTTTGTGGAAAAGGAGGTGAAGTAGTGTAAACCAACTCCTGAAAAGAAGTCATAGTTTGTTAACACTAGAAATCAAGGTAAATTCGATTCTTTTACTTTTAGGAATCGTGATATTAAATTTTTTAAATGTCAAGGTAGAGGTCATATAACCAGTCAATGTCCCAATAGAAGAGTTATGGTGATGAGGGACGGTGGGGAGATTGAGATTGATAGTGATTCTGATTATGATTCTATGCTTCCATTGGAGGATGTTGATGGTGTGGAGCATGCTATTCAGGGAGATTTGTTGGTGATGGTAGCTAGGAGAGCTTTGAGTGTACAGGTTAGAGAAGAGGAAGAGGTGCAAAGGGAGAATATTTTTCATACTAGATACCTAGTTCAAGACAAGGTGTGTAGTGTGATTATAGATGGTGGAAGTTGTACTAACATAGCAAGTGTAGCTATGGTTGAGAAATTAGGACTTCCCACTAGTAAACATCCTTCACCTTATAAATTGCAGTGGTTGAACGATAGTGGTGAAGTGAGGATGAACAAGTAGGTGTTAGTTGCTTTTCACATTGAAAGTGATGGGAATCAACCCTATGGTTTCAGTAGTGGGGAAACCTAAATTGGATGCATGAGCCCAAAAATCCACATATTACCATGTTTTATCTAATAATGCTTTATATTTGCATTTTAGCAGGTACATTCATCGGTTTTTATAGGATGGCCAAATAACATGCACTAAGGATCAAATTGTGGGAAATTCTTGGAATCACATCCAATGGTCCACAATATGTTCAATTTAAGTGAAGAACCGTCCACTTGAAGACCATTTGTACTTGAAATTGTTGATTTTGGGAATCGACCACTTAAGTGGCTTATTTGTAATTTTTGTGTTATTTTTTACTCTAATTAAAGCATGTATAAATACTTGCTAATTAAGGTTTTTAGGGAGCTTTTGACATTTTGAAATCAAACACATTCTTTGCCATGAGGGTTCCCTTACTTGCAAAAAGATCTCTTATTAATTTCACAAGTGAAATTATGGCAAGACCAACTTAGGTGGATTGTGAGTAATATCAATCTTCCTTTTATTGTTTTTCAATTTGTATTTAGTGAGTCATCTTTAAGTGCAATTTGTTGGTAACTTGTCATCATCTATGTGAATTAAGGTTCTTCCATTTCATATTTGAATCATTTCAATTTGAGTGGAATTCTAGCTCATTTCCATTGTAGTAATCCTTGTGATCCTCATCTTGCAGTGAGAAGAAGGGGAAGTAGGAAGTGTATTCCATTGTGTGTGTTTCGGAATTGGAAGTACATTGTTTGTGAGGAAAGGGAAGTATAATTTCTTGAATGTTGTTTCAGAATTGAGGAGTGTAATTTGCATTTCTAGATTTGCTTTTGCGTAGAGGATTTGGAAACTATTTGAATTCAAAAACAATCATTAAGTTTGAAGAGTTATTGTGTAGTATTGATTGAATACAATTTGAATATTTTGAATTGTTTCTTACCATGTGTGGAGAAGCTTCATTAAGAGTTACATTTGTGTTGTTGTTACCGTAATTAGACGAGGGGTGAAGTGTGTGTGCTACATCGTGAGTGAGTGTGTACGTGTGGTGTAGTGATTGTGTGAGTGAAGGGTGCAACGTGGTGTATTGTGTGTATTGTAGTGGAGAAGGTGCTGCACCATAGTTGTATGTGTATGCAAGTGTGTCATGGGTGTGTGAACCCTAAGTAGAGTTTTGTGTTTTCTTTTGTAGTGATTGTTGTGTGACATTGAAGTGTGGTGGTTGTGAAGGGGTGATTGTAAGGTGTACTACATTGCTTTGAATTGTCCTTGTAATTCAACAAATCAAGTCCACAACTATATCGAATGATAGTGTGAATGGGGGAATTAGCAATGAGGCCAATAGCTAAGTTAGTGGCGAATAGGGTCATCTAACTGCAAGTGGAAGAACTTTAGAGGAACAACTTTAGGACCTTACCACCATTGTTGCTACATTAGCAACAAGGATAGATAGGATGACGATGACACAACCACTAATGGCAAATCCTTAGGCACCACCACCTAAAGTAGCTCTTCAGAACGTTCAAAGGGAGGGAGCAGTTGGAGGTAATATGGGAAGAAGAGTGGAAGGAGATTATCATGCTCATAGGGAGGAAAGAGATGATAATTTAGAGGTTAACCCATACCTTAATAGGGATTTCAGGCCACCTTGGGGATTAGAGTATGTAAAATTGCAGATGCCTTCATTTGATGGCAGGGATTCAGCAGATGATTACCTAGATTGGGAAGACAAAGTTGAGGGTCTTTTTAAGTGTTATGAAATTGATGATAACACCAGGGTTTGTCTTGTAGCTATGGAATTCATAGGTTATGCTGCCTTGTGGTGGAAGAATCTGGTGATCAGTAGGCGAAGGGATGGAGAGGCTGAAATACATACCTGGAGGGACATAAAATGGGTTATGAGAAAAAGGTTCATACCTAAGCATTACAGGTAAGAACTGTTTATATGTCTCTAAACACTGAGGCAGGGAGGCAAAACAGTGGATGACTACGTATAGGAGTTTGAGACGCTAATGATCAGATGTGGATCAATCAAGCCTCCTGAGCAAACCCTAGCACAATTTGTGTCTGGATTGAAATATGAGATTTCCTGTGTTGTTGAGCTGCAAAAGTATAGTACACTTTATGAGGCTATATAGTTAGCCTTGAAAGTGGGGAGGCAAAGACGATCCAATCCATTTTGAGCCATTAGTAACAAGTATGGTACTAATACTAAACCTATGGGGACAAATGGTTAGATGGGTAGACGAAAGGGAGTAGGCAAACATATCAAGGCTTTAGACAGAATTATCCCTAGCACTGATAAAGAGAAGGATGTTTCTGGGAAAGGCAAAGAGGTAGCTGGATCTAATTTTAGGCAGACAGTACTAGGGTCAACCAGTGGGAAGATGCGCCAGATTAAATGTTTCAAATGCATGGCATTTGGACATATGGCTACATAGTGTCTTAATAAAAGGGTGATGACTGTTATGGAGGGCAACGAAGAAGATGATGAGGAAGAAGCTATCGAGCCTATAGATTTATCCCTAGCCTTGCAAGAGTATTGTGATGATGAGAACGCTGAGACACATGAGGACAAAAAGAGTGAAAATTACTTACCTGTTAATGTGTTACGTAGGATTATGACCTTATCTCTAAATGTCAGGGACATACAGAGGGACAACCTATTCCACACACCTTATTAGATTCAAGGTAACCTTTGTGTGCTTTTCATTAATGGTAGTAGTTGCACTAATGTCATATTTGTTGCATTAGTAGATAACTTACAACTAACCACTAGCCTACTTCCAAACCCATATAAATTGCATTGGTTGGACGACCGAGGTAGTTTACATGTTACATAGAGGGCAAAGGTGCCATTCAGTATAGGAGATAGATATAATGGTGAGATTATCTGTGATGTGCTTCCTATGTGTGCCTTTCATATATTGTTGCGTAGACCATGGTTATTTGATAGAAAGGTGTTACATAATGGGTTAAAAAACACTTATATGTTTCAGAAAGATGATAAACGGATTGTCTTGACTCCTATGTCTCTGTCTGAGGTTCACTCTTTCCACGAACAGACTAGAAACACCACTAGCTCTTCTAGACCTCAAGCTAATAAGCAAACACAAACACTGGGTATTAGTCTAAGAGAAGACCCCTTAGATTTGAGGGCAAATCTTTCAAAGGCCCAAGGAGATGATGGGAATCAACCCTATGGTTTTAGTAATGGGGAAACCTAAATTGGATACATGAGCCTAGAAATCCACATATTATCATGTTCTATCTAATAATGCTTTATCTTTGCATTTTAGCAGGTACATTCATCTAATTTTACAGGATAGCCAAATAACATGCACTAAGGATCAAATTATGGGACATTGTTAGAATCACATCCAATGTTCCACAATATGTTCAATTGAAGTGAAGAACTGGTCACTTGAAGACCATTAGTACTTGTCATTGTTGATTTTGGGAACCAGCCACTTAAGTGGCTTATTTATAATTTTTGTGTTACTTTTTACTCTAATTAAAGTAAGTATAAATACTTGCTAACTAGGGTTTTTAGGGAGCTTTTGACATTTTGAAATCAAACACGTTTTTTGCTGTAAAGGTTCCTTTGCTTGCAAAAAGATCTCTTATCAATTTCATAAGTGAAATTGTGGCAAGACCAACTTGAGTAGATTATGAGTAATATCAATCTTCCTCTTATTGTTTTTCAAATTGTATTTAGTGAGTCATATCTAAGTGCAATTTTTTGGTGACTTGTCATTATCCATGCGAATTGGGGTTCTTCCATTTCAGATTTGATTCATTTCAATTTGAGTAGAATTCTAGTTCATTTCTATTGTTATCCATTGATACTTACATAATTGCTTTGTTCTATATATCAATTTAGCATCAATCTCATAAATTAGGGAACATTTGTGAAGTTAGTGATCACGCTAATTGTTGATTGGAATTTGTTGTTCACACCACTTGTTGATGTGTTTGTTATCCAATTAGCAACGCACATCAGAAAGGTATGAAGATGACGTTTTATATGACGTAGTTTGGATTCAGGCTACTCCCTTGTAGCTTAAATAGCCATGGCAATTTGATAGGAGGGTTAAGCATGACGACTTTACCAATAAGTATTCCTTTGAGCACAATCAAAGGCCAGTTATTCTTGTGCCTTTAACACCTAAGCAAGTTTATGAGGATTAGGTAAAATTGCAAAAAGAGAGTGGCCAAAAGAAAGAGTGTGATAAAAAGACTATGAGTGAGATTATAAAAGGAAAAGAGAGGGAAGATGAGACTTGTGAGAAAATAAAGAGAAAAGTAGAGAGAAAAGAAATTTTTTATGTGAGGGCAAGTAAGGTTAAGAGAGCGATGATTTTACAAAAGCTGATGATTGTACTTTTGTATAAAGAGGCTCTTCTTAATGCTAATCAGCTTGACACTTTGTTGCCAAGTGTTGTTGTTTCTCTCTTGCAAGGCTTTGAAGACGTCTTTCCAGAGGAAATCCCAAAAGGTTTACCACCCATCAGAAGGGTTGAGCATCAGATAGATTTTGTACCCGATGCGACCATTCTAAATCGACTAGCTTATAGGAGTAATCCTAAGGAGACCAAAGAACTCCAAAAGCATATTAATGAGCTGATGGAGAAAGGGTATGTGAGAGAAAGTATAAGCCCATGTGCAGTTCAAGTGATTTTGGTGCCTAAGAAGGATGGGTCATGGAGAATGTGTGTTGATTGTTGAGCTATCAACAACATTACGGTAAAGTATCAACATCCTATTCCATGCTTAGATGACATGTTAGATGAATTGCATACGTCTTGCATATTTTCAAAAATCAATTTGAAAAGTGGGTATCATCAGATTAAGATGAAAGAAGTGGATGAATGGAAAACCGCATTTAAAACAAAATATGGTTTATATGAGTGGTTAGTTATGCCTTTTGGGTTGACTAATTCACCTAGCACTTTAATGAGACTAATGAATCACGTTTTGCATGCTTTTCTTAGAAAATTTGTGGTTGTCTATTTTGATGATATTCTCATTTACAGCAAAAATTTGGATGATCACTTAATGCATTTAAAAGATGTTTTAGAAGTGCTTAAAAAAGAAAGGTTATTTGCTAACCTTAAGAAGTGTGCTTTTTGCATGGAAAAACTTGTATTTCTTTGTTTTGTGGTGAGTGCACAAGGCATACAGGTTGATGAAGAGAAGACTTATGCTATTCAAGATTAGCCAAGTCCAACTAATGTGAGTCAAGTGCAAAGTTTTCATGGGCTTGTGAGCTTCTACAAGCGATTTGTGAAAGATTTTAGCAGCATTGCCACACCGATCACTGAAGTCATCAAGAAGATTGTTGGGTTCAAGTAGGGAGAAGAACAAGAAAAGGCATTACAATTGCTGAAAGGGAAGTTGACTAATGCTCCTTTCCTTGTGTTACCTAATTTTGCAAAGACCTTTAAAATTGAATGTAATGCTTTTGGTGTAGGTATTGGTGCCGATCTCATGCAAGAAGGAAGACCAATTGCATATTTCAATAAGTTAAATGGGGCAGCACTAAAGTACCCTACTTATGACAAAGAGATGTATGCGTTGATTTGGATGCTAGAGATGTAGTAACATTATCTTTGGCCCAAGGAGTTTGTAATCCACTTTGAGCATGAACCGCTGAAGCATTTGAAGAGCCAACATAAGCTAAACAAGAGGCACGCATAGTGGATGGAGTTCGTTGAGACATTTCCATACGTCTTACGCTACAAGTAAGGTAAGGAAAACATTGTGGCAGATGTGCTTTTGAGAATGTACATAATAATTTCGACTCTTGATGCTAAGTTAATTGGTTTTGAACAAATTAATGAGTTGTATTCTACTTATTCTAATTTCTATGATTATTATGCAAATTGTGAAAAAGGAGCCTAAGATAAATTCTTTAGGAATGATGGTTTTCTGTTTAGGGAGAATAAATTATGTATTCCTAATTGTTCCATTCGTGGTTTGTTAGTGCGAAAATCCCATGGTGGAGGATTAATGGGACATTTTGGGGTAACTAAAACTTTAGGGATTTTGCAAGAACATTTCTATTGGCCACATATGAAACGTGATGTTGAAAGAATCTATGGTAGATGTGTTACTTGTAGGCAAGCTAAGTCTAAAGTACAACCCTATGGCTTGTACACACCATTACCAATTCCTAGTAAACCTTGGGTAGATATTTCTATGGACTTTGTGATAGGTTTGCCTAAGACTAGGACTAGTAGGGACTTTATATTTGTGGTTGTGGATAGGTTTTTAAACACAGCACATTTTATTCCATGCCACAAAACTAATGATGCTTCTTATATTGCTAATTTATTCTTTAGAGAAATTGTGCATTTACATGGTATACCTTAAACAATTGTTTATAATCATGATGCCAAGTTCTTAAGTTACTTTTAGAAGACCTTGTGGTGTAAGTTAGGAACTAAGTCATTGTTTTTTACTACTTGTGAGGAATCAAAATCGATCAAGACCTATCATTAGGACAAGAGCCAAAGGAATTCAAATCTTGGTGATAAAGGCCCATTTTTAGCACAATGATCCCAAAATTATTTGTTTACTAACCTCTTTTCTCTTATTCATGTATTGTATATTTCAATAGGCACACTTATCATGCTTTATAGGGCGATGGATAAACTCACTAAGACTTGGCTTATGGGTTATCCATGGGCCAACCTAAACCGGCGATAAGCTGGGCCGACAAATCCTATGCAAGAGCTAACATGATGAAGACTATTTTTATTTGTAATTATTTCTTTGGACTATTTATGTGTAAGCTTTTGGGACACTTTTTATTTGGTTGTAATTGAGTTTTAAGACTGGCTACCCTAAAAGTGGTATAGTTGTAATTTTGTGGACTTTTTAACCCTAAAGGGAGCAAGTATAAATACTGCTTAAGTAGGGTTTGGGGGGACTTTTGCAAAATTTTCATAATAGATACACTTCACATATTGAGGGTTAGGGTTGCCTAATTCCACAAATTTCTCTTATCAATTTCAAATCCCAATTTAAGGTTGTGGCGAGTGGCTTCAAGGCTAATTTGTGAGTAATATCAATTCCTTGTTGTAATTTCCTTTTCATCACTAGTGAGTTATATCTAAGGTTGAATTGGATTTGTTATTGACCAAATTATATTACATTTGTAATCAATTTCATGTTTTTACAATTGATTAGTTTTAGCCCTTAAGTTTTAACCTTCAATTTAGCTTCATTTGAATCGAGGATCACTTTGTTGGGAAAGTGGATCTTTGAATTAGTTCTTGCTATTTTGTGTGTAATTCACATGACACTCATTTGTATTTAGTGTTGTTTAAAGGATTTTATCCTTTTGGAATTGTTACTTTTCAAATTAGAGCATTTGGATTTCATTGCTCTCCATTAGGGTTCACGTAAATTATTGGAGTTTTGAGCTGAGATTGAACAAGTGCATTAAGGTTTATAATTTGTTCCAATTGCATGTGCTTAACCCCTAATTTAGGCACATCATATTTGGTATTAAAGCTGAACATATTTGGTTCATTTCAATCTTGATCACATAGTGTTAAGGAATTGGTTATAAACATTAAGATTTGACGTCATTGTTCATGTGATTGGAAGCTAGTTTGATTGGCATTGTCTAATTGTCTTTCAAATTGGTTTTGCATGTACTTAGACTTGGTTTTAAGCACATCAACTTTTGGTATCAGAGATTGTGGTTGTGAGAAGGGGTTATCTGAATTTTGATTTTGGAAATTTAGGGTTCTTGAGCTTACATCTTGATTCCGAAATTGAAAGTGAAATTTTGAATTTTTTGATGTTGTTGCTTGAAGTAGCGTAATTATCTTGCTTGAGGAGTTGAACTTGCTGCTTGTTGAAGAGCGTTTTGAGGTCTTGTTGAAGCTCCATTTGATTGATAATTTCGTGTAAAAAGAAAAAGAGTAGTAGCACATCTTGTGATTCAAAAGTTATAACTTAAAGTTGCCTCAATTGTGAAGAAGTGGAGGTGTATTTTTGCTTAGAGTGATTCAGACATAAGGGGGGCTTAGTGTAAATTTTCAGAAGTGAGTGTGTGGTTTAAGGAAGTTATTTAAATTTCAAAACACACATTAAGTGATAGAAGTAATTGTGTGTTCATTTGAATTTGAAAGTGGCTCCTTACCATTTGTAGAATATTGTAATTAGTGAACTCATTTTGAATTTGAATTTAAGCTGCCTTTTGTTGTGAGTTGCAGTTTGAAACTTGTATAGAAGTGGAGAAATTCAAGTGTAGAAGAGTGTGTATGTTTGTGCTGCAATGTGTATAAAAGGTGTGTGTATGTGGTGTTGTGTTTTGTAAATTTAGTAAATTTGTGTATTTTTTGCGTGGTGTTTTGTGTGTTATATAGAGAGGTGTTGATTGGTGGTGTGAATTGTGTGGAACCAAGAGCAAAGGAGTAGTGTGGCGGTGAAGTTGTGTATTTTTGTATGTATTGAGGTGCTGCCCATTGTGAAGTAATTGGTGTGAAACCAAAGCAAGAAAAGGAAAGTTAAGTAGTGGAATTTGAATTCAAACAAAACAATTAAAGTGTGAAAGTAATTGAACTAATTACTTAACACTTGTTATTGAATTTAATTCTTAACTACTTAGAAATAATTGTGTGTACTTCATTTATTTAACCTTACTTGAAGTACTAAGAATTATTTATTTGTACTTCAATTATTTCACTTGACTTTAATTTGAAGTAGCGATAAACATTTTTTATATTGGTTGAGTGTGAGCACCATAAGTGTGTAAGGGTGTGTTATTGCAGTGCTTGTAGTGAAGTGTGTTCTTAACTTGTTGAAGTTAGTTAATAACCATGTCACATGATGTGCATACTTCTACTACTTTGGTACATCAAGTAGTGACTTCCTATCCAACCATTGATGATAGACAAAGAGAAAACTTGTTCCATACTTCTTGTAGGGTACAAGGAAACTTGTGTGTAATTATTGTTGATGGTGGTAGTTGTTCTAATGTTGTAGCTGCATCATTAATATCGAAGTTAAAACTTAAAACTATCCCATATCCTAAACCCTATACATTACATTGGTTGAACGATCAGGATGGTCTTTATGTGACCCAAAGGGCTAAGGTACCCTTCAGTATAGGGGATAAGTACTGTGATGAACTTGAATGTGATATTATTCCTATGTATACATCCCATATATTGCTTAGTAGGCCATGGTTATATGACAAGATGGTATTACATGATACGTATAGAAATACTTATATGTTCCACCAGGATGGTAAACATATAGTATTAAACCCTATGTCGCCATTAGAGGTCCAGAAGATGCAAAGATAGATAAGATAACCATCATAGATTCCTGAGGATCATAGCCACATGATCAAATCTTCAGAGGCTCCTGAGGTTTCTAGTGACACGAGCCAACCCTTAGAGCACAAAATTTGTCAAGCACAGACATGCCAACCTTCAAAGGATCCCGTTGATCATAGTTAGATGAGTAGACTACTAGAGGACCAAACTATTTAGGGGCAGTTGTGTTCACCTTCAGAGGTACTAGAGGCTCATGAGCAGTTGAGTAAACCATTGGAGAATTCTAAGGGTTAGAGTTAGATGAGCCCATCATCAAAGAGCCAGACTATTCAGAGACAGTTGTGTCCACTTTCAGAGGTTTCAAAGGGCCGTAAGCAGTCGAACCAACCATTAAAGGGCCATGAGGGTCGGTGCCATACAGATAAGTTAGAAAAGGAGGAAACAATATCAGTGGAACAAGTTGAGATAGGGGAGACCTCAATAGATAATGGGTCATTATTTGTGTTTTAGATGAGATACATCCTAGAAATGGAGGAGAGAAAATAATCACCCCCTGTGGTATTTCAGATATTGGGATTCTGTAGTGATACTTCTTTAGGTAGCTTGTTAGGAGGAAACAGAGTCTCTACTGCATTTGATTTGTCAGATTTAAGGACAAATCTTTTTTAAGCCTAAGGAGATTATAGGAATCAAAATCCGTCAAGACCTATCATTAGGGCAAGAGCCAAAGGATTTCAAATCTTGGCGATGAGAGCCTATTTTGAGGACATCAACCCCAGAATTATTTGTTTACTAACCTCTTTTATCTTATTCATGTATTGTATATTCCAACAGGCACACTTATCATGCTTTATAGGGCGATGGACAAACTCACTAAAGCTCAGCTTGTGTGTTATCCATGGACAGACCTAAACCGGCAATGAGCTGGGTCGACGAATCCTATGGAAGAACTAACATGATGAAGGCTATTTTTATTTGTAATTATTTCTTTGGACTATTTATGTGTAAGCTTTTGGGACACTTTTTATTTGGTTGTAATTGAGTTTTAGGACTGGCCACCCTAAAAGTGGTATAGTTGTAATTTTGTGGACTTTTTAACCCTAAAGGGAGCAAGTATAAATACTGCCTAAGTAAGGTTTTGGGGGACTTTTGCAAAATTTTCTTAATAGACACACTTCACGTGTTGAGGGTTAGGGTTGCCTAATTCCACAAATTGCTCTTATCAATTTCAAATCCCAATTTGAGGTTGTGGCGAGTAGCTTTAAGGCTAATTTGTGAGTAATATCAAATTTTCCTTGTTGCAATTTCCTTTTCATCAATAGTGAGTTATATCTAAGGTTGAATTGGATTTGTTATTGACCAAATTAGATTACATTTGTAATCAATTTCATGTTGTTATAATTTATTGGTTTTAGCCCTTAAGTTTTAACCTTCAATTTAGCTTCATTTGAACCAAGGATCACTTTGTTGGGAAAGTGGATCTTTGAATTAGTTCTTGCTGTTTTGTGTGTAATTCATGTGGCACTCATTTGTATTTAGTGTTGTTTGAAGGATTTTATCCTTGTGGAATTGTTACTTTGCAAATTAGAGCATTTGGATTTCATTGCTCTCCATTAGGGTTCACATAAATTATTAGAGTTTTAAGTAGAGATTGAACAAGTGCATTGAGGTTTATAATTTGTTCCAATTGCATTTGCTTAACCCCTAATTTAGGAACATCATATTTGGTATCAGAGCTAAACATATTTGGTTCATTTCAATCTTGATCACGTGGTGTTGAAGAATTAGTTATAAACATTGAGATTTGACACCATTATTCATGTGATTGGAAGCTAGTTTGATTGACATTATTTAATCCTCTTTCAAATTAGTTTTGCATGTGCTTAGACCTGGTTTTAGGCACATTAACTTGTCATCCACAAACTGATGGTCAAATTGAGGTAGTGAATAGGACTTTATCTACATTGTTAAGGGCTATCATTCAAAAGAATATTAAAACTTATGAAGAATGTTTACGACATGTTAAATTTGCTTACAATCGTACTATACATTCTACTACTGAATTTTCACCATTTAAGATTATGTATGGTTTTAATCCCTTAACTCCATTGGATTTATCACCTTTACCTGTAACTAAGTTTGTGAATTTAGATGGTATAAAGAAGGTTGAATTTGTTAAGCAAATTCATGCGAAAGCAAAGATCAACATTGAGAAAAGAACGGAGCAGTATGCAAAACAAGCCAACAAAAGGCGATGTCAAATTGTTTTTGAACCAGGAGATTGGGTCTTGTTACACATGCGTAAAGAAAGGTTTCCCATGCAACGATGTTCAAAGTTGCTTCTAAGAGGCGATGGTCCATTCCGAGTCCTCAAGCACATCAACAACAATGCTTACAAACTAGAATTACCAAGTGAGTATCAAGTTAGTGTTACTTTTAATACTACCAATTTATGTCCTTATGATGCAAGTGATGATTTGAGGACAAATCCTTTTCAAGAGGAAGGGGATAATGGAGATTAAGCTAGGAGGATTGATTGAAGGAGCATAGGCCCACTTGAATTTCCGTTAAACTATTGACATGAGCTAAAGCTGAGAGACTTAAGGAAGCACTTGGTGGATTAGTCAAATTTGTGCAAGAAGAGGAGAATCGCACAAGTTTAAGTCAAGAGGAATTAAGGCTTGTGAACCTACTGGAAGACCAGATTGTGGATGTGGAAGTCAAGGAAGATTTGTAAAGGCCACCAGCTTAAAACCATGGAAGGTCATCGACTTTGGTGGTGAAAGCCACCGACCTATGTAGTCGACGTTGAAAGAAGGCCGCTGGCCTAGGTGACTAGTGTTGAAAGAGAAGAAAGTCGACTTGATGAATTCTAAAGCCACTAGCTTTGGTGCTGGCTTAAGATAAAAATGTAAGTTGACCTTAGATTATTTTAGGCCACCAGCCTAAAACCATGGAAGGTCATCGACTTTGGTGGTGAAAGCCACCGGCCTATGTAGCCGACGTTGAAAGAAGGTCGCTGGCCTAGGTGACTAGTGTTGAAAGAGAAGAAAGTCGGCTTAATGAATTCCAAAGCCACTAGCTTTGGTGTTGGCTTAAGATAAAAATGTAAGTTGGCCTTAGATTATTTTAGGCTACTGGCTTTACTTGTTTTTCCTTTAATTGAGTTAAAGCTTTTTTTTATGTCATTTTGTTTCTTCATTTTAATGGGACTATAAATAGTCACCATATGCTCATTGTAAAAAATCTTTGAAAGTTTATTCATATTTTGAGAGTGAATTTCTCTTAGTTCTTAAAGGAACTATTGAATTTATCAGGTTATGAATTCGTGGCGTTCATCTTCAAACTTATCAATTGATCCTTCCATAATCGATTGTGGCATTAACACTTAAACCAAGATTCTTGTCTCCTATGTAGACAATAGGTCGTGGTACCATTCGTTCTTGATAGAATTCTAGTTTGTGAGATTGTCAAGTCTAGGTTTTGGGTTTCATCATGGGTTGGCGGGGTTTATATCAAGTCACTGATCTTGAGGTTAAACTCCTTTACCACTTGAGAAAACCTATCCAAGCTTATTGGCTCCTCAGTTGCTCTAGTTTGTTAGGCATTCTGCATTTATTGTTGTTGTGCTAGCAACTCCACTAGATTGTTCACGGTTTCTAAGAGTTAGGCAGTCTGGTCTACAACTTGACCTTATCTCACATATAGTTGCTGACCTTGAGGATGCCCCTCATCTAGGTTATCATGCCCAGTCCTTATTGATGATCTTGGTCCAATAATTCTTCTTAGAGGTATTTTTTTTTCGAAAGGAGGAAACCAAATAGACTTAAGAGTTAAAGTGTAAAATGTTAGTGATGGTATACACATATGCATACATATATCTACACACACACACACACACATATATAAGTAAAATAGGGACTTAAAAGAAACGAAATTAAAGATAATAAGCAAAATAAAATAAATTGCTGAACAAAACAATTAGCTAATAATTTTACCACCCTCTTCTTCTCTTATCGTCATACAAAATCAATGCCTAATCTATCTAAGGATCACAACCTACTTTCTATTGATTGAAACCTATACCTATTAATCATCACCTAATTTTTAAGGATTATCAAACCTAAGCTATGATACCATTTAAGCTATAAAGCCTCAAAACCTAGGACGTCACAACCAGTCACATGTCCTTACAAGATAAAGACATGTTTAGGCTCTTAAATACTTTAATCCCTAAAATTTGCAATACCTGTTAACCAAAATCAAGATAAACATTTGACATTATGAATAAGTGACTCAATTGAGTTCCATTCACAATCTACACACTTCTTCAAGGTTATTTAGATACATCAATATAAAATAATCTAAATCCCAATTTATTCTTCGTACTATATTCCTCCATAATTAATAAATTTCTAATACTGCTCTAAGACTTCAAATGACAATCTTCACTTAATCATTATAATAGTAAAAATACTTTACATCATTTCTATCCCATGCTTACGTCCCTAAATCCTTGTCATATGAAGTGTAGTCATTTATACCTACAACTAAAAAAAAAAAAAAAAAAAAAAGAAAGGTTCCCAAGGGGTGAGCTAATACCTAGTATGTATAATCCATAGGCACACATGCAAGATCAACATATATTTAATCACATGCAACAATGAAACAAACAATCAAACAATATATTATTATCTTAATTAGTCCTCATGCAATAAAGAGGTGCTCATGACCCCACCACACCATATATAGATATAATACATAATACGGTGTTGGAAATTACCACAACAAGCACCAACACTCATGAGTCTTTAAATCTACTAAATCATCTCAGTATGTAACTCTACAGGGGATACCACCACATATCGATCAATGGGTGCCCCCTAAGATTCTACCTCTATAGGTCCTTAGACCAAGCCAAACACAATTAATAAGCAACTTAATCATATATAATAAACTTTTAATTCCATTATTTCCACTAACTTAACAAGTACAAACAACATACAAGATTACATGTACTTGAAAGGGCAGTCTTAAACACAACTTGTACCTATCTAGTAGTTACACTAAAATCTATCAAATTACGAAACAATTGATCTTAGTATTAGTCTAAAGTATCACCTAAATACTCAATTTTTGCTACCTAATTGTTATTAGATCAATTATCCTACTTTGGTATAGTTTCTAAGGTTATACTAGCAGTTTGGGATTAGCATAATTCAAATAATAAGAAAAAAAAATGAATAAAGAAGTTTTTTAAGGTACTCGACTGTGCATTAGACCATGTACATAAGCATAGTGAGGTATATGGTAATGTATTGTGGTTGTGTACCTTTTTGTATACATTCATCTTTCTACACATTCAAGTATACGGCTGTATACTTGGTCGTGTATAGTTACATAAGCAGGTACACGGGTGTGTACCTAGCCATGAACTCCCCAACTTGTTCTTTTTCTTTTCTACACAACACAAGCATGTACCTGGTCGTATACTCCACTCTTCCATTGAAAATTATCTTCCCAATTCGCCACATTTCAATTTCTTGAACCTTAGTTGTGATTTGACATCTCTAAATCTTAAGTTATGATATTTTACAATATATAAATGTTAGATTACTTCAATTTGAACCACTTAGTCATATATTCGCTAAATTTTCAACACCATTTTCTTTTGCTTTACTTCTTACCATTCGGTTTGGTTTGAAATGGTTCAGTTTGATTCATAATTTTTTCAAACCTAAAAAGGCAGTTTAAACCTAATTTACAATTCAGTTCAATCCAATATGTGATTTAATCATTTTTTTTTTTACCAATGGGAGAGTATAGGGTTAGAATCATGCATGCCAAGTCTAGATTTTAACTATTTTCCTTAATTTTAATCTATAATAAATCGTACCCATTTAACATAGATTACTCGACTAAATTAAGAAAAATTAAGTTTTAAAAGAAGTCGCCACCAACCTAAGTTGGAAAATAATAATAAGTTAAAGTTAATTGGGTATATTAACCTTAATTAGCTACTAGTTTGCGAATCTTTCCAAAAAAATATTTTAGAAAAATATTTAACCAAAGATGTTAGATTCAGTGGTTAACCTATTAAAACCTAAACGGTTACTATGTAAAATTTTTAAGAATTTTTACTAAAAGGCTTTTACATTCCTATTTTATATTTTCCATATATTTATTATTTTTTACTAATACTATTCATTATTATTATTACATATTTTTATAAGATTATGTATTTATGCTAAAAAACCTAAAGTTTTAATTTTATTATGCTAATTTTTCCAAAGAAAACCTAAAGTCTTTATTTTATTATAGTTGCCCCAAAGATGCCTACATGCCCACTAGTTGAGATTAAACTATTCGTAGTTCGCTTTTCTTTTATAAAAACTTAATTTTTTTATTGATTTTATTTAATGAAAAATGCTAGATTTACGTTATTTAATCAAATTAATTTTTATTGGGAAAATACCTAAGTTACTAAGTTGTTATCTAATGATTTTTTAAAAAAAAACACTAAGATAACCTAAGTTTAGAAAAGCACCATGTTAGATTTTATTTTTCGGAAAAGACTATGCAATAAAACCCTAAAATACTAAATTTTGATAGAAAAAATAAAAAGAAAAACAAACCTTTTCTCTTATTATATCATATTTATTATTATTATTATTACTATGTTGATTATATTTTTATTTTTGTTTATAGTAAAAAATTTATTATATTTTATTTTATTTCTTAATTTTTATATATTTTATTATTTTATTTATCATATTTTTATTCCTAAAATTTTTATTTATACTAAAGATTTTACTATTTTATTTAATTTTATTTTTATATTTTTCATTCTTAAAATTCAAGCTTGTACTAAAGATTTTTATTATTTTATTTAATATTATTTTTATATTTTTATTATAGTTTTATTATTATTAAGATTATTCACCATTGAGTGATGGTATATACCATGACAACTCAATAGGTACTCAATCTTATAAAATAAAACTTTATATTATTTTTACTTATTATCTTTTGTATTGTTATTATTTTTTCATTTTTTTTCCTAATCTTAAATTTTTTAATTTCGCCTTATACTATTTCATAGGCTAAATAATAATAAAAGAAAAAAAAAACTGGAATATGCTAACCAAGTGCGTCAGGTTTAGGTATGGGTTAAGCAAGTCTTCACATGTAGGTCAGGCTCTTGGATTGAGTTGTAGGTCACAGGTTGCAAGTAGGTCTAAAGAGACAGCATGTTGGGGGTTGCTCTCTAGTGGTTGTCAATATGGGAAGGTGTCGGCCTTAAGGCTTTTAAGGGTGGAAAATATAATGGTGGTGGTGGTTTTGTAGGGAAAGGCACCTAAGTTAGTGGTCTAGGAGTGGCCGATAAGGTGGCTATGGGTGTCTTTAATCTGTTGGCCTAAGCCATTAAACCAAAACCTTAGTCTTTCACAATCCTACAGACCTCCAGAAATGAAATGGTGGGTTCTCTTTAAAGTCAAATATTATGCAAGAGATCCCAAAAAGAAAGTGGTTCGGTTATGGTGCTTCTAGTGGGAGAAAGTTGACGGTGGAAGCTCCTAAGTGTCTAAAACATGAATCTAATGTGTCTCCCGAATTTGTGAGGATCCAATCTATTTATAGACATACACAGATAAGCCTTGAATTATATCGATTAGCTTTGGAGATGAACATGAATAAACCCTAAGTTAATCCAACTTCTAGTTTTTTTTTTTCCAAATCTTTACGATATGCTCAATTTTTATGTGTTAATCCACTAATTTGTTAAAATAAAAAATCGGATGAACACATACTTTTTCTTCCCAAAATTTTCTACTTTTTCCTTATTTTTTTTCGGTTGGTCTAAAGGAGGAAGACAAGCATGTGCCTCACACATGACTCACCCCGACCAACCAAATGCTACCACATATCAATGCAGTGTAAATAAAATAAGAAGGCATTAAAAGCCTTCTACCATATTCAAACCCATGACCTCAGTCTCCCTCACGTGCATCGGGTAACATGAATCAATTTGTATTTTAATCGACTTGCTAGGTTGATCCTCTACAAATTTAAGTGCCTAGGTTTAATTTAAAGACCCTCTTTTTCTAGCTTTTCTTAAAAATAATATATAATTTTTTCTATATTTATTTTTATTATTTTAATGTTATTTATTATTTTATTATTCTTTTTATCTTTTTCTTTTCTATTTTTTTATTTTCATTTTTCTCATACTTCTACTTTTTATTCATTATTGTCATTATTTATTTTCTTTTTATTATTTTGTTATTTGAAAACCTGATTTCATTTTAATGAAAAATTAACCTAAAAGGGGGCAAAAATGAGGATGTCTAAAGTCTATATATGGACATGTAGCAAGCTACCAATGCTCTTCATGTTTATGTTATGATAGTGCTACTCAAGGTTGAGTGGTTATATATAAGTCAATTCCTCAGTCTAAATGCTGAGACTAAAGTAATTAACATTTTGACAAGCGTTTATAGCTAACAACAAAAGTTATCCTCCTTATACTCTTTTATTGTTTCCAATAATCCATGTAAGGGTTCAAAACAACTCTTCATACCATAAATCATTTCCCCTTACGTAGCCATTGTCATAAAATATTATATTGCTATTACATTTATTTCATAGTTATAGCAAACAATTGGATGCTAAGTATGTAACGTCATAGGACCTAGAACACTACAACCTACTCTATGTCACTATTGAGTTGCAATACACTAAGGCTCTTTATCTCCTTTATAACTTCAAATATGTTCATCTCTAATATACATTAATATAATTTTAACTCTAATAATATAGCTCAATGAATCACAAGCAAATCATTCCAATCATTATTAATTAAGAAAAGGTACATTAAACTCTAATCCAAATACCAAGATAAATATTCATCAACATATAATGAAATAACATATTTAAACATTTTTAAACCATCTCTAAGTTCTCTAGTCAAACATCCTAATATCTATGAAAATCCTTCATTTACTCTCACCTTACTCATCACCATAATAATATTAATACTCTCCCCATTCTCATCCTGATAATAATAAACTATGTTCCCATACTCACCGTAGTCCACATACTCATTATATTCACTTGCAATTAAAAAATAATTAAAATGAGCCTAAGCCCGGTACATGAGTACTACATAGGCATGTGCATGCTACATTAATCACAGTACAAGCACAAATAAATGCAACGAATGTACATATCACAATCATTAGATTATTTATCTTTGACTTAATCAACATACAACATAGAAGTACTCATGACCCCACCACACCGTGTAGTACTTATATATATGCATAAGTTGAGAATTGCTACTACGAGCCTTGTCTAATCCTAATCTACCCCAAATCATTTCAATGTAGGACTCCATTAAGGATAATGTTGTACACTGATCATCAGGGTGTTCCTTAGGAATCCAGCACTGCGGGCCCCTAAGCAGAGCTAAACACAAGTAACAAACGCATTTCTATCAGATATTATTTAAATTCATTAAATGAACTACACTAGCATACATAATCAACAAACAAGGTAAACACATACCTGGAAAAATAGTCCCACAATTAGTTCTTATGTTAATATCAAATATATATTACCTATCAAATACTAAAGACTAAGTTTAGTTCTATCCTATGATATAATCTAAGTTTACTAATTGGTTAATCATGTCTTAATTGCATAATTCCCTTCCCCATTATTTTATTATAGATAAATCTTAGCTTAGTATTGTAAAAAAAATGATATAGGAGTGAAATATCAGCATTCCAAAACAACACAGTTGTGTATGTGGACATGCAAAGGAACATAGTCGTGTAAATGGCCATGAACATTTCTATCTATGAAACCTTTCCAACATGCCTAAGTATACAGTTGTGTACTTGGCAATGTACTTCAACACAAGTAGGTACATGCGCGTTTACAATGTTATGTATCCTCTATAACACATTATTTCATCTCCATTCAACACAGTAAAGGTACACGTTTGTGTACTTGGTGGTGTACCCTTTTATTTCAAGAACTCTCTTTCTCCTCTTTTCCAATTAGCTCCTAAACCCTAATTTCTATTAATCTAATGCAATTTAGCTCAATTAATCTTGTAAATTTCATTCATATTATGAATTACATTTACTTAATTGCTCTGATTGCGATTGAAATCCCCAAATCGTTTGATCTTACATTGGTGCTTGTTCCATCTCACCCCTTTATTCTAAGTACTAGCAATACATAACCAAAATCACCATTACAAACTAGTCTAAAATGTCCTTCAGCACTCTATTCAAAAGATCTATAAAAGTTGCTAATTCATTCACTACCTGTATGTCTTCTAGTTTCTTAACTTAGTTGGCTTTTACTAACAATGCTAATACCCTACTCTAATCCTACAACTCATAAATACGAAGAGTCATAGGCCTCTATGCTTCTAATTTGAATATAACCAAATCTTCATTAGGGAAATTGAAATAGACCACCAAATTGCGACATTCAATGGTAGTATAGTATTTAGTTAAGCAGTTTACCCTTGAAATGACATCAAAATCCATCATCTCTATCACAAATAAATCCCTCGGCATTACTTTTCCTTGTATTCCAATCTCAACATCTCTGCACATTTGATCTAACCTTCCTCCCACTCCTAAAGGAGTATTCATAATGGAATCATTCAACAACATAGGTTTTAAACCATACACATGTGTAAAGATAGATGATCCATAGGAATGCATCGCACCTATATCAAATAGTATATAAGTAGTAGTTAAGTAGACAAGCAATGTACCTACAATAGTATCTTAATCTAGAGGATCCTACTACTATTGCTGTTGTAAGGCAAAAACATGACTTGGTGCTCTCTGCCTCGTTCCTATGTGTTGGGGTCTACCAACTAATACTCTAGGTAGAGGTCTTATTAGTTGTTATATTGGCATTTGTTCCAGTATTACAGTCATCTGATTAATCTTAGCACCACATTCAAAAGTTCTATGACCACTTTATTTATAATTATAACAAAATGCATGTAGTATAGTTTTCTTAATACATGTTCTACTGGTGTATCCCGTTTTATTACAAGAAAAACAAGCTTCTTCAAGCCAGCTATACTGATTTAATTCATGAGGTCCCATACATCAAAGACATCTCTATCCCGGTCCTATTGGCGGGGGTAGAGGTAAGGCAAGTAATATAGGTCTTGCCTAAATAAGCCTGGGTGCAAAGGCCACAAGTTTGGCCCGGTATACAAAAAATCTCTTCCCTTTATCCATATAAGTCATACTAGAGGTTGGCCTTTTCCCTAGCACCACTCCAGCCCTACAAAATAACTGCTCTTCTGTTCTTTGGCTGCTTTATTCCATAAACTTGGCCTTATTTATAACTTCTACAAATGTAGACAATTGGAAAGATCCCACCTCATGCTGAAGATTGGGTTCGAAACCCCTTATAAATCTCCCAGACTTTGAAGCATCATCAACATGAACTGTCTCAAGTAAGAATTTGATTACTTGGTTCAGCTTTACTTTATACTCTTCTATAGTCTAATTAACCTATTAATGATTGTAATATGCTACCTCCATCTTATCCTTAATGTTTCTAGGGAAGTATTTCTCATAAAACACTTCCCTAAATCTTTACCAACCCATAGGTGCTCCTGCCAGTCTGAAGACACTATCTCACCAATTTATAGTCGACCCTTTTAGCATAAAGGCTACATAATCCACCTTCATATCTTTTAGTACTCTAAACGCAGCAAAAACTTTCTTGATTTCTATGATCCAGTGTACAACTTCTATTGGATCGTCTACTCTTGGATGAAATTCTTTTACTAGCCTAATTACCTTGTCCAACCCAATTTGGTCCTCTACAAACTCAATAGGTCCCATGGCCTATTGTTGCTATTATACTATCATCCCTACTAATGCATTTACAATCACCAGCAACTGTGTAGTCATGTCAATTGCTGGTGTTGGTGCTCTTTGTTGTGGTGATCTTAGAGGGTACCTTTCATCCATGGCATCCTTATCTTATCTCACGCTAGACGAGCCCTATCTTATGA
>JBBMOL010000508.1:132874-215845 GCA_037954665.1 Laguncularia racemosa | reverse complement strand
TTGTCTACTTCAATCCCCTGCTGAGATATTTTATGTCCTAAGACAATACCTTCAGTCACCATGAAGTGACACTTCTCCCAATTCAAGACTAAGTTTGTTTCTTCACAACATATGAGCACCCTTTCCAAATTCTGTAGGCAAGAATCAAATGAATCCCCAAACACGGAAAAGTCATCCATGAATACTTCCATAATATCTTCAACCAGATCTTCAAAAATCGCTAACATGCACCGCTGAAAGGTAGTCGGTGCATTACATAATCCAAAGGGCATCCTCTTGTAAGCAAATGTGCCATAGGGACATGTAAAGGTAGTTTTCTCTTGATCTTCAGGGGCAATCTGAATCTGGTAATATCCCGACATCCCATCTAGAAAACAGTAAAACATATGTCCAGCAAGCCTCTTCAACATTTGATCGAAAAAAGGTAAAGGAAAATGGTCCTTGCGTGTGGCTTCATTTAATTTGCGATAGTCAATGCAGACTCGCCATCCCGTCACCGTCCTCATTGGTATGAGCTCATTATTCTCATTTGGGACCACCGTCATTCCCCCCTTCTTTGGAACCACCTGGACGAGGCTTACCCATGAACTATCAGAAATGGGATAAATTAGCCCAGCATCTAACAATTTGATTACCTCTTTCTTAACGACTTCTTTCATGTTTGGATTAAGTCGTCTTTGAGCTTGCACCACTGGTTTGAAATTGTCTTCCATCAGGATTTTGTGTGTGCAAAAAGATGGACTAACCCCTTAGATATCCGCGATTTTCCATGCCAAGGCACGCTTATGCTCCTTCAAGATCTTCAAGAGCTTTTCCTTCTAACCAATGGTTAGCCCGGCTACAATGATGACTAGCAACTGAGAATCCTTCTCTAAGAAAGCATACTCTAGATAGTCAGGGAGTTGCTTCAGCTCCAGAATTGGAGGATCTTCAATAGAGGGCTTCAATCTGGTAACATCTCCTGCATCAATATTCTCCCTCTCTGTTTTTATCCCAAGTTCATCCTTACCATCAAGATGAGTTAACATTTCTTGTATTGCACAATCTTTTGTCTCTTCAATATTGCATACTCTCAAACTCAACTCTAATGGATCCTTGCATAAGATATCTTCCACAACGGTATTAGTTACATCAATTGCATAACAAGTATCATCAGAATTTACCGATTTCTTCATCACAGCTGGGATTTGTATCACTAACTCGTCTCCCCCAATGCGCAGCACTAATCGGCCCTCAGCCACATCAATGATTGCTCGGGCTATGGTTAAAAAGGGGCATCCCAAGATCAGAGGAACTTCAGTGTCGACATCCATGTCCAGGATCACAAAATCAACCGGGAAGATGAAAGTTTCTACTTTTACTAACACATCTTCAATAAACCCTCTAGGAAACTTCACTGATCGGTCTTCCAATTGAAGGCTCATTCGTGTAGGCTTTGGCTCCCCTAATCCTAGCTTTTGAAAGAGGGAATATGGCATCAAGTTTATACTAACTCCCAGATCTGCTAATGCTTTTTCTACAGGTAAATTACCAATGAAACATGGTATGGTGAAACTCCTTGGATCTTTCAATTTCTTTGGAAGTTTGTGATGTGCCTAATCACACTTTAAAAGCACATCCAAAAGACTTAAGAAAAACTCTCTCAAGTCAAGGTAAAATCGGATCCAAAAATAAGGGCAAAATGACGTGAACCAAGTGAAGATATGATGAAATCCAAATCTCCAATGATATAATTATAATACCACAATGATAATATCTTCTAAGAACACTCTAATCTCATATAATCCACGCAAATAATTCAAAAATTGAAAAGAAAACCTCAATTATAAGAATTCCTTTCCAATAGAGAAGAACACGTTTTCAAAGAAATCCTCAAAGATGAATTGGATCAATTTGATAATTCCTTCAAATAAACACAAGAATTCGTGAATAATAATATGTATTTCTAACCAAGAACTATCTCAATTCAACCCTAGATATGACACACTAGAGAAGAAAAGAAATCACAACAAAATGAAATTGATATAACTCACAATTTCAAGATGTTGCACTCGCCACAATTCCAACTCTTGGGATTGAAATTGATAAGAGAATTTGGAATTAGGAAAACCTTAAGCCCTCTCACGAAATGTGAAGTGTTTGTTCTACAAAATAAGCCTCCTCAAACCCTCTCTTAAGCAAGTATTTATACTTGCTACTCCTAGGGTTAAAAAGTGCTCAAAATTACAAGTTTGCCACTTTTAAGGTGGCTAACCCTAAATGAAAGTTACAAAGAAATAAAAGTGTCCCAAAACCAAAATACAACTAAAATAGTTCATAAAATGAAAAATACATAAAAGAAATGCTCTTCATGATGCCGGTCTTCTATAGGATCCATCGGCCCAGCTCATCGTCGGTTCAAGTCAGTCCATGGATAACCCACAAGCTGAGTTTAAGTGAGTTTGTCCATTGCCCTATAAAGCATGATAAGTATTCCTGTTAGAATATAACATACATGAATAAGATAAAAGAGGTTAGTATATAAATAATTCCGAGGTCGATTTTCTCAAAATGGGTCCTCATTGCAAAGATTCGAAATCCTTTAGTTATTTCCCTAATGATAAGTCTTGTCGGATTTTGATTCCTATCATCTCCTCGGGCCTCAAAAAGATTTGTCCTCAAATCTGGCAGATCGAATGCAGTAGAGACTCTATTTTCTAAAAGCAATCCATCTAAAGAAGTATCTCTACAGAATCCCAATATTTGGAATACCATAGTAGGTGATTGTTTTCTCTCCTCCATTTCTAGGATGTATCTCATCTGCAACACAAACATGGACTCATTATCTATTGATGTCTCCCCTGTCTCAACCTATTCCATTGAGTTTGTTTCCTCTTTTTCTGACTCATCTATATGATGTTGATCCTCAGGGTCTTCTAATGGTTGGCCCAACTGCTCATTACCCTCTAAAACCTCTGAAGGTGAACATAACTGTCTTTGAACAGTCTGGCTCTCTGGTAGTCTACTCGTCTGACTATGATTATCAGGATCCTCTGAAGGTTGGCACATCGGTGTCTGACAAATTTTATGCTCTAAAGGTTAGCTCGTGTCACTAGAGCCCTCAAGAACCTTTGAAGGTTAGCATACTTACGTCTGCACAATTTGGTCCTCCCAGTCTAGGTAATCATCTGCGGAACCCCTACCATCAAATGAAGGCATCTATAGCTTCGCACACTCTGGTCCTCGAGGTGGTCTAAATTCCCTATCCGGGTATGGATTAAGCCCAAAATTATCATCTCTATCTTCCCTAAGAGCATGATAATCTCCCTTTACTCTAGGTGGTGCCATAAGGTTTACCACAAGTGGTGGTGGCAATGTCATCCTATCAATCCTTGTTGCTAATGTAGCAACAAGTGTGGAAAGCTCCCGAAGTTGCTCATCTAGAGTTCTTCCATTTGTATTTCGACGACTTGGTCTGCTACCCACTTGGCTATTGGCCTCATTGCTAATGTACCCATTCATACTATCATATGACATGTTTGTGGATGCGATTTATCTAAAGTACAAATGTAATCTCAAATAATTTGTAGCACACTCCCTTCACTTCACCACGTCACAATAACAAGTTTGGATAACAACACACACACTTATACACCCACAGTGCAACAAGTCACCAATGCAATAAATACTTTTTATCAATTCAAGTATATTAGAATAAGTGAAGCACAAATAAATACTTCTAAGTAGTTAAGAAATTAAATTCAACTCACAAGTGTTGAAGTAATAAGTTCAATTACTTTCACACATTAATGTTTGTTTTTGAATTCAAATTCTACTACTTCAATTTTCCTTTATTGCCACGGTTTCACACCTACAATTGATCTTGATGTGCAGCACCTTTAATCCACATAAATCCACAAATTTACACCACCACACACACCTTCAATCACGGTGCACTCACTCCACCAATAACTCCACGGCAACAACACAAACAACAACAACAATTAAGATGTATCACTTCCACGGCAACAACAAGGTGAATATTGATTACAAGTAGTCTTCAACTTCCATGGCAAATAATGAAGACACAAGATTAATAAGTAGCTTTCCCAAAATCAATTCCAAATCCCACTATAGGCAGAAACTTTCAATTTGAAATTCAAATAACTTCACTTATTGCAAGCCTTCCTCAATTGGTAACAATGAATTCAAATTTAAATAGCAATCATTAACTCCCACAACTTAATTGCATATGATTTGAATTCAAATAATTCCTTACTAGCCAAACTTAATGTAATATGCAAATTTTACTTCACAAATTCAGAATTACACAATGGAATTCAAACAACAAACTTCACAACTCCTCACGCCACAAGCTATTTCATGGCAACAATTGTTAATGATACGAACCACGCCAACCCGTGATGAAACCCAATACCAATACATTCGGAAATTCGTTGCCTAAGACGCCTAAACACCTAAAGTGGAAAACCGCGACCCGTTGTCTATAAGCGAGACAAGAACCTTGGTATAAAAGTGAAGACGCCACAATCAGGATGGAAAACCGATTGATAAGTCGGGATGAACGCCATAGAAATCAATCCGATAAGTTCGAATTAAGTTCTTGAAGAACCAAGAGAGGTGCCTCTCAAAAGTGTGTAATGTTCAATGATGTTTAATCTAAGTTGTTCTAAACCCTAGGAGCTTTTATACTAGAGTTACAATTCGTGTAAAAAACAAGTCCAAAACGACGTAGTTTAGTTAAGTAACATAAAAACGCGAAACAGAACAAGCTGGCCGACAGGGGATACAAGACCTGTGTACACGCTCGTGTACTTTGGCCGTGTACTTCTCTGTGCAACTCCTGGCAACATACACGCCCGTGTACTTTGACCGTGTATCTTCTGTGCAACTTCTGGCAACATACACGCCCGTGTACTTTAGCCATGTATCTTTCTGTGCAACTTCTAATAACATACACGCCCGTGTACTTTGACCGTGTATCTTTCTGTGCATTTGCTTGACTCCATACACGGCCGTGCCTTGAAAATACACGCCCTCTTCAACTCGTGTCCAGTATAACTTGTACAAAAGCAAGGGTCTTCCAATGGTTGTTCCAATCCGTTCCAACTTCATGATTGCTCCAATCCTTTCCAACTTCATGGACAACCTTTATCAACCCGTTAAGTGCTTCCTTGAATCGTTTTGCTCGATTTCTTGTGATCGGTCCAGGCAGCACTTCAAGAGGATCCACATTTCTTCTTCTGGCTTGGCTCTCATCATGGATCTCATCATTCCCCTCCTCTTGAAAAGGATTTGTCCTCAAATCATTGGCTGCATCAAATGGACTTAGATCAATGACATTAAACATGACACTTACTGGATACTCACCTGGTAGATCTTTCTTGTATGCATTATCATTGATGCGCTCAAGACTTTGAATTGGTCCATCGCCTCTAGGAAGTATTTTAGATCTATACTGTACGAGAATCCGCTCTTTATGCATGTGAACCCAAATCCAATCTCCAGGTTCAAAAACAGCTTGTCGACAACCCTTGTTGGCTTGTTTCACATACTGCTCAATTCTTCGCTCAATGTTTAGCCTTCTCAAGAAATCTGCCTTAAAATCAGCTTCAAAACTCACAAACTTGTTAGGTTGCAATGGCAAGATATAAATAGGATCCAGTGGGTTAAAACCACACACAATCTCAAATGGTGAACAATGAATAATGCTATTTAAAGCCCTATTACATGCAAACTCCACAAATGGTAGGCATTCCTTCCAAGTTCTAATGTTCATCTCTATGATTGCCCCTAACAATTGAATTAAAGTCCTGTTAACCACCTCAATTTGCCCATCAGTTTGTGGGTGACAGATAGTTGAAAACATTAGTTTAGTTCCCCACTTTTCCCACAATACTCTCCAATAATGACTCGAAATCTTTACACCCCGATCACTAACAATGCTACTAGGTATACCATGCGGACGCACTACCTCTCTAAAGAACAAATCAACAATGTGTATAGCATGATCAGTTTTATGACAAGGAATGAAATGAACCATTTTAAAAATCCTATCGACAACCACAAAATGAAAATCTCGTTTATGCCTAGGCCTAGATAATCCTAACATAAAATCTATGGAAATGTCTATCCAAGGCTCATGAGGAATGACACTATACTCATATAACCATTCTAAGAAGTCATCTAAATAAGGAATAGGATGACGATACTTTACCGTAATGTTGTTGATGGCACTGCAGTCAACACACAGTCTCCCCGTCCCATCCTTCTTAGGCACCAAAATCTCAGGCACTGCACATGGACTCATGCCTTCTCTCATGTACCCCTTCTTCATTAATTCTTCGACCTGCCTTTGGAGTTCCTTTGTTCCCTCTGGATTGATCCTGTAAGCTGGCTTGTTTAGAATTGATGCTCCAGGTATAAGGTCAATCTGGTGCTCAATACCTCGAACAGGTGGTAATCCCTTTAGAATCTCCTCAAGAAAGACATCTTCAAAGTCCTGCACAAGAGACACAACCACACTAGGCAAAGAGTTAGATAAGTCGTTAGTAGTCAAACATGTTTCCTTAAAAACCAGCAACAACATAAGTTGCTTCATCACTAACGCTCTGCTCACTACACTCGCTCTTGCCACACAACTCTCCTTTTGCAAGGCTGCCCTCTCCTTTTCACTCACCACCAAAGTTGATCCCCCTTCAACTTGGCCTCTCACACCCTTTCCAGTCTTCCTCTCCTTTTCCTTTTGATCTTGACTTTTATATTCCTTTTTCTTCTCATTGTCTTTTGCTCTCTCACTCTCACTCTGCTTTTCACTCACCTTGTGTTTTGCAAATGACTGTTGCAGCTGCAACTGATCCTCATACACTTGTTTAGGTGTTAAAGGTTTAAGATTAAAGCTTTTCCCTTGATGAACAAGCGTATACCTGTTAGAAAAGCCATCATGAACAACCTTCCTATCAAATTGCCATGGCCTCCCCAACAACACATGACATGCTTGCATTGGCACTACATCGCATAACACCTCATCCTCATACCTACTAATGCGAAAACCAATCAAGGCTTGCTTACTTACCTTAGTCTCACCACTATCATTCAACCATTGCAATTTATATGGACTAGGGTGTCTAATAGTTTTGAGCCCCAGCCTCTCAACAATAAAATTGCTTACTACATTGGTGCAACTTCCCCCATCAATAATCAAACTACAAATGTGATCTCCTAGATAACATCTAGTATGAAATATATTTTCTCTTTGCACCTCTTCTTCTTCCTTCACCTGCACATTCAAAGCTCTCTTCACTACCGCCACTAGCCTTCCCATTGCAGGCTCCTCATCATCACTAGCATCCTCTAATGGTGGCATATCATCTTCTTCACTATCCCC
This sequence comes from Laguncularia racemosa, assembly GCA_037954665.1. NCBI lineage: Eukaryota > Viridiplantae > Streptophyta > Magnoliopsida > Myrtales > Combretaceae > Laguncularia > Laguncularia racemosa. Next base: position 208,458 of record JBBMOL010000508.1, on the reverse strand, counting down.
ATCAGTCTCATACTCACCATCATCACGCAAAATCATCACACGCCTATTTGGACATTGACTAGCAATATGGCCTCTACCTTGACATTTAAAGCATCTAATGTCACGATTTCTAGAAGTAGAAGATTCAGGGTTACCTTGATTACCAGGAGTAGAACCCGCTTGCCTCAGCTCCCCTTTTGGTTTGGTGGCTAAAGGCTTTTCTTCTTTCTTCCATTGATTAGTCTTCCAAGTGGATGAACCATTATCCTGTTGAAATCGTGCACTACTACTACCCTTCCGCTTGTGCTGGTTCTCAACCTTTATAGCCATGTGAACCATATCCTCCAATTCTACATAATGCTGCAATTCAACCACATTTTGGATTTCTCTATTTAATCCAGCAAGAAATCTAACCATTGTAGCCTCTCTATCCTCTTCTACATTCGCCCTAATCATAGTGACTTCCATCTCCTTGAAGTACTCATCTACACTTCGGCTTCCCTGCCTCAAAGTTTGCAACTTGTTGTGCAATTCACGATAGTAATATGCAGGTACAAACCGCTTCTTCATCACTCTCTTCATCTCTTCCCAAGACTCAATAGGTGGCTCGCCACTCCTTCTTCTATTCAACATTAATTGATCCCACCACACTATAGCATAATCTGAAAATTCAATGGCAGCAAGTTTCACCTTCTTTCTCCCACTATAGTTGTGACAATCAAACACCATCTCCACCTTTTTCTCCCATTCTAAATACGCCTCGGGATCATTCTTCCCTTGGAACGGAGGAATCTTCATCTTTATGCTACTCAATTGATTATCCTCTCTATTCCTATCTCCTCTATCTTCCCATTCTCTAGTTCCTCTATTTCGACCACTATAACCTCTATAACTCCCAACAGAAGGCTCATACAAATCATCATCCGTCATTTCATCTCCACCCCTCGGTACTCTCCTAGAACGACTCTCCCTCTTACGCCCTTGGAATACATTTGTGGATTGCTCTAGTCTTTGCTCTACCATCTCATGAATTTGTTCCATTCCCTCTTGGAACATCCTCTTCATTTCTCCCCTCAATGCCTCAATTACTAACCTAGCATCAAACCTTCCCCTCTCACCTTCCGGAGAATGTTGCCTCGACATAGTTCCTACAGAAAAGATTAGTACAACACATATATATATATGATCAAACCTCACGATACACTCCCTTACGTGTTTCGCTCAAATGATGATATCACACAGTCACTCGTGTATTCTCACAAACAACGATGATATCACTCACCAATTTCCTCTTCTCAATTCTCCTGGAACTAACCCGAACTACACCAATTTCCTTCCGTAGAATTCAAAACCAACTCTAGGGTTCGTAAAATTTTCCTCTATTTTCTATCCAATTTTTTTTTTTGTCTCTGTTTTTGGCTTTGATCACGTTTCTCTTTTCTTTTCTTTTCCCTTCTTTTTTTTTTTTTGGTCGTGATTTTTACTCTTTTTTTTTTTTTTTTACAATCGACTAGTAAATACTACACTATCAAAAGACAATTAATATTGTGAAATTGAACACGATAATTGATATGAACGATTGGAGTTAGGGTTCTTGATATTACCTTCCTCAACCGAACTTGATGTTTTGACAAACCTAAGCTCTAATACCAAACTGATACGAACCACGCCAACCCGTGACGAAACCCAATACCAATACGTTCGAAAATTCGTCGCCTAAGACGCCCAAACACCTAAAGTGGAAAACCGCGACCCGTTGTCTATAAGCAAGACAAGAACCTTGGTATAAAAGTGAAGACGCCACAATCAGGATGGAAAATCGATTGATAAGTCGGGATGAACGCCACGGAAATCAATCCGATAAGTTCGAATTAAGTTCTTGAAGAACCAGAGAGGTGCCTCTCAAAAGTGTGTAATGTTCAATGATGTCTAATCTAAGTTGTTCTAAACCCTAGGAGCTTTTATACTAGGGTTACAATTCGTGCAAAAAACTAGTCCAAAACGACGTAGTTTAGTTAAGTAACATAAAAACGCGAAACAGAACAAGCTGGCCGATAGGGGATACACGGCCTGTGTACACGCCCGTGTACTTTGGCCGTGTACTTCTCTGTGCAACTTCTGGCAACATATACGCCCATGTACTTTGACCGTGTATCTTCTGTGCAACTTCTGGCAACATACACGCCCGTGTACTTTAGCCGTGTATCTTTCTGTGCAACTTCTGACAACATACACGCCCGTGTACTTTGACCGTGTATCTTTCTATGCATTTGCTTGACTCCATACACGGCCGTGCCTTGAAAATACACGCCCTCTTCAACCCGTGTCCAGTATAACTTGTACAAAAGTAAGGGTCTTCCAATGGTTGTTCCAATCCGTTCCAACTTCATGATTGCTCCAATCCTTTCCGGCTTCATGGACAACCTTTATCAACCTGTTAAGTGCTTCCTTGAATCGTTTTGCTCGATTTCTTGTGATCGGTCCAGGCAGCACTTCAAGAGGATCCACATTTCTTCTTCCGGCTTGGCTCTCATCATGGATCTCATTAGGTAAGTTTCACAATTTCAAAAAAAAAAATTTGCTAAAGTAACTTCACTTTGTACTTCTGCTCTTCCACGTGAATTAGTGTCCACAAAGTGATATAATAACCTTCCCAAATCAACTCCAACAACCAGCAAATCAATTCCCAATCCAAAACAATTTCGCAATATCAAACAACAACAACAACACAATTTCGGTTTTCACTTGATCAACCCTATTTGATGATCACTTCCACGAAATTGAATACAACCAATTCCCTTCTCTCAAAAATAGCTCTGATACCAAAAAGATGATGTGCCTAAACACACTTAAAAGCACATCCAAAGGACTTAAGAAAAACTATCTCAAGTCAAGGCAAAATCGGATCCAAAAATGGCACTTTTCAAATGAACCCTATTGATGAAATGATGAAATTCAAACAACCAATGATATAATCAGAATACTTCAATGAAAATGCCTTCTAACAACACTCTAATTTCATTTAATCCACGCAAATGAAGCTCAATTTGACAAAGAAAAACCGTAACAAAACAATCCCTTTCCAATGGTGAAAATCACGTTATCAAGGAAATCCTTAAAGATGAATTGGATCAATATGATAATTCCTTCAAATAATCACAAGAATTCGTGAATAACAACAAGGATATCTGACCAAGAAATATCTCAATTCAACCCTAGATATGACACACTAGAGAAGAAAAGAAATCACAACAAAATGAAATTGATATAACTCATAATTTCAAGATGTTGCACTCGCCACAATTTCAACTTCTTGGGATTGAAATTGATAAGAGAATTTGGAATTAGGAAAACCCTAAGCCCTCTCACGAAATGTGAAGTGTTTGTTCTGCAAAATAAGCCTCCTCAAACCCTCTCTTAAGCAAGTATTTATACTTGCTAATCCTAGGGTTAAAAAGTGCTCAAAATTACAAGTTTGCTACTTTTAAGGTTGCTAACCCTAAATGAAAGTTACAAAGAAATAAAAGTGTCCCAAAACCAAAATACAACTAAAATAGTTCATAAAATGAAAAATACATAAAAGAAATGCTCTTCATGATGCCGGTCTTCTATAGGATCCATCGGCCCAGCTCATCGTCGGTTTAGGTTGGTCCATGGATAACCCACAAGCTGAGTTTAAGTGAGTTTATCCATTGCCCTGTAAAGCATGATAAGTATTCCTGTTGGAATATAAAATACATGAATAAGATAAAAGATGTTAGTATATAAATAATTTCGTGGTTGATTTGCTCAAAATGGGTCCTCATCGCCAAGATTCAAAATCCTTTAGTTATTGCCCTAATGATAAGTCTTGTCGGATTTTGATTCCTATCAGTTTGTTTAGTAAAATCGCAGAACAACCCGCACCAATTGTTGCAGTGGAGATCTCTTCCATCTTCTTCTTATTAGATAGTAAATCTTTCAAGAACTTGGCATACCGGGGCATCTGAGAAAGGGCTTCCACAAGTGGTAAGTTGATATGTAACTGTTTGAACAAATCCAAAAACTTATCGAAATGTTCCCGATCCTTATCGTTCCGCAGCCTAGCAGGATATGGCAATGGGGGTTTATAGGGCTGGATGATAGGTGCCTTCTTAGCTTCCAAGTCTTTTGTTCTTTCCTCTATAATTCTGCCTTTTTCTGCTTTATTAGTGGTCTCGCCTTTATCAACAGTCTCATCCTCCTTTCTACTAACAAGGGTTTCCCCAACCTTGTCTGATTTCACTTCCTTTCCACTCCTAAGAATTACTGCCTTCACATGTTCTCTTGGGTTGGTCTCTATATTTCTAGGAAGAGACCCTTGTGGTCGCTTAGCAAGCGCCTTAGAGATCTACCCCATCTGGTTTTCCAAGTTGTGGATTGAGGCTTCATGATTTCTTAGAGCTGCCTCTGTGGATTGCTGGTGTTGCTCCGACGCTTGAATGAACTTCGCAATCATATCCTCAAGGCTAGATTTCTTTTCTTGGAAAGGAGGTGGAGCTGGTCTTTGGAATCCTAGAGCAGGTGCATTACCCCTTTAAGATTGCCGATTACTCTAGGAGAAATTGGGATGATTACGCCACCCTGGATTATATGTGTTGCTATAGGGATTATTCTATGATCTTGTGGGATTTCCCACATACTCAACACACTCTGTCACTTCAGACACCGCATTGTTGGACTAAGGTTCAATTGAGCAGTATTAGGATGGTTGAGATACAACCATCCCTTCAACTTTTGAAGCGAGCGCATCTACTTTTGCTGCAATTGCTGTCATCAAATCGACCTCATAAATGCCTGCTGCCCTGTGCTTTTGTCTACCATGGCTCCATTGGTAATTATTTTTGGCCATGTTCTCAAACAAACTCAACGACTCTTCCAGCGTTTTCACATTCAAAGTACCCCCAGCCGCAGCATCAATTGTCTACCGAGTTGCATAGTCAAGCCCATTATAGAAGGTGGAAACTTGCAGCCAGTTAGGCATTTGGTGATGTGGACACCGCCTATGAAGATCCTTGAATCTGATCCATGCTTTATGCAGGGGCTTGTGATCTAGTTGGGTGAATGGTGTGATATCATTTCTCAACTTGGCAGTTTTCGATGGTGGGAAATAATAGTCCAGGAAAGTCTCCGCCATCTGGGTCCAAGTGGTTATGGAATCCTGGTTTAGTGAACTAAACCACTGCCTTGCTTTCCCTCGGAGAGTAAAAGGGAAAAGTTTCAATTTCAGTGCTTCCTCAGATACTCTGTTTTGCTTGACAGTTACGCAAATATCCAAGAACATCTGAATGTGCGCATGAGGATCCTCGTCAGACAAACCGTCAAACTGGCATTGGTTGTGAATCATATGCATTGTAGAGGCCTTGATTTCGAAGTTGTTGGCCTCTATTGCTGGTTGCACAATACACGACCCAGTGCTGCTTAGAGTAGGTCGAGCATATTCAACCATCGTCCTTCATTCATCTACCATTGGTCCAGTTTCTCTCAATCGCCTTCTAAAAGTTTGGTCAATCTCAGGATCAAAGTCAAGAAGCTTAGATGAAGAGCTCCTTGTCATAAACTGCGACAGACAAGCAATGAACTTAGTTTCCTCAACAAATTTGAATGGAAACACGAATGAAGTTAATGGAAATAACTAAAAAAATAATAATAAAAATTATAGTTAAAGTAGTAGGTGTCAAGTTTTCCTAATATTACAAGTCCCCGGCAATGGCGCCAAAAACTTGATGTACGATCTGACCGTTCTAACAAGTTTAACCCTATACTCAATCCTAGCTTATGATCAGTTCTCAGGCAAGTGTACCTATCGATTAGTAGTATAGCATAGGAGTACAGGTATCGATCCCACGAAGACTTATAAGTACTAGTACTAACGATTATCCTACTATTTAACTTCTCACTATTGATGATCTCAATTATCCTAATTATTGCTTAAATCTGAAAGAAACGAATAAAATGAACAAAGTAAATATATTCAAACACTCCCTTAATTAATTCAATGATCTAAACATACCCTGCCCAAGATCCACCCCTAATTCTCATGCAACTTTTATTCAATTCCAAACTTTTCAATGATTAATACCCAATCTCTGATCTGCAGAGTTTCTTACACTAGATTAGGGTCTTTCTCAAGATCACTAATCTCTAATCCTAATTAAGTCAATTAAGATCTCTCTTTAATTAACATAATTAAGATTGCAATAAAATCCTAGGACTCTCAATTGAGCCAGACCACAATGACCTCGTTCAATACAGAAAACCTCCTATAACCTATCTCTAGGATTACAAGGGGTCTTTTTATTCATGCTAGATCTACTTTATTAAACGATTTCTCAATCTTAGTAATAGAGATCTAATCCCATCCTAATACTGCACATATATCAAGATGAACAACTATAATTGCAACATGAATAAACTCAAAGATTATAATTAATTATTGAACATCAACAATTCTGTTACATGACAATCAGGGGTTTCTCAAGGGACCAGGTATGAAACAATTAGCTACTCATGAATCTAATAAGAAGAACAAAACAGAAAATAATTGAGTCCATAAGGAAAATTCAAACACGAAATATCTTGGCTTAAAATCCGAAAACTATTCTGGCAACAACTTCTCTTCTCTAGGGTTCTCTTGTGCCGCTCCCCTCCTCTCCTTAGGGTTGTTCTATTTATACTTCCTAAGGAATGGCCGAGCATCTTCAGCTGGAAAGATGCAGTCGTATCTTTCCTTTTCCAAGTGAATAACAGTCGCCTGACACGCCCAACAACATGGCTGGATTTCCAACCGTGTGTCCCTCTGGTCGATAATCTGTAATTCCTCATTCTTGTTCAGTGTTTGGCACGGCTAGTAACACGGCTAGTAACGCGGCTGGCAACACGGCTAGATTATAAACCGTGCTAAGTTCTGGAGCTTTCCACATCTTCGCAGCATCTGCCACGGCTTCATGCACACCCCTATCACAAGCCGTGCTTCCTTTCTAAGTGACAAGTTTCATCTTCAGGTGTGCCCACGGTTCATGACACGGGCGTGGCTTTCCCTGTGTTGTCCATAAGTAGTTTTAACTTGATCTTTTAAGCTTCAATCATGCTCCTTTTGTTATCTTTCTTCTTCTCTTTGGTATTATACCCTGAAACTGATATATTTATCTGTTAAGTAACGAATCCGCGTTGATTTTATTCAAAAGACTACACAAATTCATCATTAATGCCCATGATTTACAAGGGTTAATTTACTCTTATCAACATCGTGTATGAAAAATATGTTCATGCCAGATCCCTTCGCCATCTTCCTAGGGTTGCACACTAAGTACTCTCTTTGTGACATACAACTCGCCACTTACGGGTCCCTCTAAGTCAATATCCTCATACTCCTGCGATGATGACTCCTCCTCCTCCTCAAAGCTCACACTCTCTACATCGCCACTATCATTGATAATCGTAACTCACTGATTTGGACATTAGGATGCAATGTGCTCAAATCCTTGACACCTAAAACATTTGATATCTCTAGTCTTGGAAGGGGTTTTAGTGTTAGTGTTTCCCTTAGGTGCAGCAATTGGATTCTTAGCCTTCACGTCCTCCTTAGGCTTTAAATCGATGGAGTTTCTCTTCCAAGTAGACTTCCATGAAGATTTAGAAGTTGAACCAGTCCTCTACTCACTCCTATATTTTAATTGTCATTCTACTTTAATAGCTCTGTGCAACAGTTCTTCCATATCTAAATAATGGTGTAGATCTACTACATCAACTATTTCCGTATCCAACCCAATGGTGAATCTAACCATGGTGGCTTCATTATCCTCCTCAACTTTAGCCTTAATCAAGGCTATCTCCAACTCCTTATAATAATTTTCTACACTTTTGGTTCACTATGTCAATCCCTAGACTTTCCTAAGTCCGTATGGTAGTGACTAGGAATGAAATGCTTTTGCATAACAGTTTTCATCTCCTCCTAAGTGCTAACAGGTTGCTCTCTATACCTGCACCTATTACGCACCAATTGATCCCACCATACACTGGTGTAATCTAAAAACTCTACTACAGCCAGTTTTATCTTTTTCTCCTCAGTGTAGTTGTGACATTCAAACACATGATTCTTTTTTCTCTCCCACTCTAAATATAACTCTAGATCATTCTTTCCTTGAAATGTTGGGATTTTCAATTTAATAGTCCCCAAATTACTATCACGCCTCTTGATACTCCCCCTATCCCTAATGTGTTGGTAATCTCTGAAATCAAAATCCTCACCGTCTTCTATCCGAACTCCTCCCCTATTCGGTTTACCTACTCCTTGCCTGACAATGGTACCACTAGACGGTTCCCTACTCCTCTCTATCCTATCCATTCTTTCATGGATTTGCTTAAGTTCGCCCATTAAGATCCTCTTCATCTCCCCCATCAACTCCTCAAACATCACTCTACTTTCTCCTCCATTAGTGTTTTGTCCCGACATAATTCTAAAATTTTCAACAAAGTAAGATCACAATTAAAACAAAAATAATTATGTACGTTCCTCACTCCTACTCGTATTTTGCTCACAAATAATATGCTCACAATTCCACTTGTGTATTGCACTCAAGTAGTATTACTCTCACAATCCACTTGTGTATATCTCTCTCAGTTATGTCCTCACTACCTGCTTTTATAATCCATTGCTAGGAACTCAGATTGGAACTACTTGACACAAATCACTAAGTCACACTAATGATCACCAGTTGATTCTAAGTTACGGTGCAATGAGAATTCTAATAGATATGAGCAATCTCTTACTACTAACTTCGAAACAAGTTAAGACAATTCCTTAATAAGAAATTCAATGGATAGACAAATTTGCACCGAATCTACAAGAATTATGGAATGTAATTTCGGATACAAGATTTAGAAAGACAAGATACAAGTTGCAGTTGGAATTGGAAAGTCAATTTGGCAATTGAATTGTAACTTACTAAAACTAGAATTTTTTCTTTTAGGAGATTTTAGTTCTTGATTTTTTTTTGTAGCCGAATTGAATTTCTTTTTTTTTTTTTTTGTATGTATGCCTTTCAATATGAACTATGAATTGAACAACAATGGAATGTTTAGAGACTAGCTAAAAACTAAGATACCATCAGTCTCCAAGGGATTTTAGTGACTGAACAAGATTGTTTTTTTTTTTTATACGAATTTCTAGATATGAGTATGGAAAATAACGACAAACGAATAATGAAAAAAGGATAGAATTTAGTTGATTCAAGAAGCTGAAGCTTTGATACCAAATGATGCGTGAAACCTTAGGTATGTTAAACCTAGAACCCCGACGTCACTATTAGATTCAACTACCTCAAGGATCGTCTTGAATAAGTGTTATGTAATTAGACCCCAATCACACCCATTGACTAAAACCTAAGTTATCAAAGGGTTTTCCAAGCAATTCGGTTGAGAATTCCTATAGAAGAGTTCTTTTGCAAAAGAACCAAAAAGGGGATATTTCATAATTCACGAAATTGTATATTCACTCAATCATAAGATGTCTTGATCAGCCTCCTTTAGCAAGGCTTATATAGCATACAACAACAATATGGAAAAAACCTAAGTTGCCTAATCTATCCTTATCCACATGTAACTAAGTAAGCAACTAACTCACATAAGTTATAAACCAACAAATAAAACAAAAACAAACCGAATATGTCTTTTACTTTATCAGTTCAAAAAATATTCTAATGTCTCTAAATATCACATCCTTCCATGGTCACGTGAATCAAGTTAACACATGTTGGTTCTCCTTTAGTGTAACTTTATTCCTTGGCTTATAAGTCCATGACTAATCCTTGTAGAGCTTCGTTCATCCTCTTAGCACTAGCTCAGGTCATCGGGCCTCTAATTTTGTTCCTTCCTTTTTGATGCTAGTTGATCCTCATCATTATACCTTTGTAGCACTACAATACAGGCAATTTTATACTTTAACCTAGATATAAATCGTGCTAGAGTTTGCTCAGGAGGTTCGACTGACCCACATCTGATCATCAATGTCTCAAACTCCTGTATATAATCTTCAATTGTTTTGCCTCCCTACCTTAGTGTTTGGAGACACATAAATAGCTCCTACTTGTGATGTTCAGGTATAAACCTTTTCCTTAATACCTATTTCATGCCCCACCAGGCATGTATATCAGCCTCCCCATCTCTTCGTTTACTAACCACAAGATTTTTCCACCATAAAGCGGCATAGCCTATGAATTCCATAGTTACAAGATGAACCCGAGTGTTATCATCAATCTCATAGCACTCGAATAGACCCTCAACCTTATCCTCCAATCCAAATAATCATTTGTAGAACCCCTGCCATCAAATGAAGGCATCTGCAATTTCACATAATTCAATCCTTGCGGTGGTCTAAACTCCTTGTTTGGGTAAGGTTCATTATCAAAATTATCATCTCTTTCCTCCCTAAGAGCATGATAATCTCCCTCCATTCTCCTATCCCTATTACCTCCAACAGCTCCCTCATTGTGAAGATTCTAAGGGACTACTCTAGGTAAGGGTGCTTAAGGATTTGCCACTGGTGGTTGTGGCATTGTCATTCGATCTACCCGTGTTACTAATGTAGTAACAATGGTGGTGAGATCCTACAACTGCTCCTCCAATGTTCTCCACTAGTAGCTCAATGACCCTAACCTCCACTAACTTGACTATTGGTCTCATTGCCAATTCCCCTCATTCGACATGGTTGATGAATTGATCTGTTGAAACATAAAAAAAATTCAAGACAACTACAATATACTTCACGTCAAATGCAATACATACAGCACTCTACACTTCAACATACACACCACGCCTTTACACACATTTCCACACTTCAATACACAACCATTACTACATACCCATAATGCACAACAATCACTCCACGATACACACACACACTTACGGTGTAGCAACCTTCAAACCACAACACACACTTCTATGCCACACACACACACTCACAGTGCAGCATACACTCCATGGCTCCACTTCCAATCATGGCAACAAATAAAATGGAAACAATTATAAACACTTCTCTAAATGGTAAGTAAATAACTCCAACTAGTCAAAGTGCATTATGGTGATCAATACACAATAACTCCCTCAACTTAATGATTGATTTTGAAATTCAAAATGTTTCCTAATCCTCTACGCAAGAAGAGCAAATATGGAAATGAAAATGGACTTCTAATTCTGAAATCCTCAAGAAAATGCACTTCCCCTTCTTCTACAAGCAATCAACTCACGGTAAGATGAAGATTACAAAGATTAATTTGGAAATTCCACTTCCAATTTCGCAACAACAAGGTATATCACAACACAATCACTTATAATTACTTCAATTAAGAAATGGAAGAATAAGAACCTTAAATCCTAAATTGAAGATCACGTAAATCCTTTCTCAAAATCTTTTCTCTAATACCAAAAATTATGATGTGCTCAATTCGGATCTCAATTCCACTCAATAAAATAACACCCAATTGATTCAATTCCAAAATAAATGGCGTGACATAAATTGAAGGTGGAACCCCCAAATGGCGTGAAAACAAAAAATAATAACCTTAAATGGCGTGAACCAAATTAGAAGTACTATAATTGGATTCCAATACCAACCAAATACAATTGGAACAATTCAATTCCAATTCCCACAATTGGCATGAAAACCTAACAATATAAGAACCCTAATTTAGCATAAATGGAACAAATAAAATCAACCAATTATAAACTAGATATAGCTCACTAGCAATAATTGAATGCAACTTAAGAAATCTTGATATGACTCACAAGGATTCCTTAAGCTAACTCACCACAATTTCACAAATGAAATTGACAAGAGTAAGGTGAGGAGCACTCCCATGGCAACAATTTTCAGATGTATAATGTTCAAAAAGTCCCCTTTTAACCCTACTTTGCAAGTATTTATACTTGCTCTAAATAGGGCAAATTTAACAAAGAAAATTACAAGTGAAAAGCAACAAGTGTGGCTGGTTTTGCACTAAAGAAAATTACAAGTAAAACCCTCATAAGTAGCCGACTTCTTACACCTTTCATGGAACAATATTAAACTGGTTCTTCTTTGTTTTATGTTAATCCATGAATGACCCACAATTGAGCATTAGTGAATTTACCTGTCATCTTGTAAAATCGACAAACATACCTGCTACAATGTAGAGACAAATTATTATGAAATAAATAAAGATAACATGTGGATGTCTTGAATCATTAGTTCAAATTGGATTACCCACTACTAGATCCAGAGCTTTGATTCCCATCACATGGTATCTAGATAGTGGATGTTCCAGACATATGACTGGAGATGCTTCATTGTTCAATAGCATAATATGGGATGAAAAAGGATATGTGAAGTTTGGAGACGACAGTAAATGTAAAATCATTTCTTTAGGAACAGTTGCTTCATATACTCCTCAACAAAATGGAGTTGTAGAACATAAGAATAGAACAATTCAGGAAATGATAGGATCTATGTTAAATGAAAGTGGTATTGTTGAGTATTTTTGGGCAGAAGCCGTTTCCACAACTTGCTATATCATCAATTGAGTTTTTATTTGGCCAATGATGACCAAGACTGCTTATGAGCTATTTCGAGGTAAGAAACCTAATGTTTCATATTTTCATGTTTTTAGCTCCAAATGTTTTGTGAAGAAGAACATTTTTAATCTTAGTAAGTTTGATGAAAGATTTAATGAAGCTATTTTCTTAGGCTATTTTTTAAATAGTTGTGCTTATCGTGTTTTTAATAAAACAAATAAAACTATCGAAAAATCAATAAATATGAAATTTGTTGAAGATTTAAAAGATGATGATTCTGATGGAGAAAAGGATCACAATCCTAAAGAAGAAGCTGGTGCATAACCTAAATCTGAAGCACCCATGTTGCTCAAAGATCTAGTCATCCAAAACCTGTTTCAAAGAAAGCAACAAAAGGTACTTTAGAAGTTATGAGATCTAAACCAAAAGCTTCTAAGGCTTGGAGATATAAGTTTGCTCATCTTTCTGATCTAATAATAAGTAATATAAATTTTGGTGTTAAAACTAGAGCTAGTTTACAAAACTTTGAAAGTCACTTTATTTTTTTATCTGAAATTGAACCTAATAATATAGAAGAAGCCTTGAATGATAATAATTGGATAAATGCAATGCAAGAATAGTTAAATCAATTTCAAAGAAATAATGTATGGAATTTAGTTCCTAGACCTCAAGGAAAATCAATAATTAACACTAAATGGGTGTTTAAAAACAAATTGGATGAAGACGAAAAAATAGTAAGAAATAAAGCACGATTAGTAGCTAAAGGTTATTCATAAGAAGAAGGCATAGATTTTGATGAAACATATTCAACTGTTGCTAGATTAGAAGCAATACGTTTGATGCTTGCTTATGCTTATTATAAAAATTTCAAAGTTTTTGAAATGGATGTGAAAAGTGCATTTTTAAATGGATTTATAAAAGAAAAAGTTTTTGTTGAACAACCCCTTGGTTTTGAAGTTCCTTTTAAAACTAATTATGTTTTCAAACTCAATAATGCTTTATACGGTTTAAAACAAGCCCCAAGGGCATGGTATGAGATATTGAGTATGTTTTTACTTTCAAAAGGTTTTTAAAGAGGAAAAGTGGACACCACATTATTCTTAAAAACATATAATCATGATATTTTGATTGTACAAATATATGTAGATGACATAATTTTTTGATCTACTAATGAATTGTATTATCAAGAGTTTGTAGGAAAAAATTGAAATGTTAATGATGGGTCAGTTGACATTCTTTCTTAGGCTACAAATAAAAAAAAAAACTAAGGAAGGAATTTTTATCCACCAAGAAAAGTATACAAGACAAATTTTAAAGAAATTTGGATATAAAGGATGTAAAAAGGCTACAACACCTATGGTGATGGGAATCTACCCTGTAGTTCCAGTAATGAGGGAACCTGACTAGGATGTATGAGCCCAGACATCCACATATGGCCATTTTTATCTAATAATTTTTGATTTTATACTTTAGCAGATTTATTGATCGATTTTACAGGATAGCCAACTTACGGGACATTTTTGGAGTCACATCTAACGGTCCATAAATTGTTCAATTGAAGTGAAGAACCGGACACTTGAAGACCATCTTTTGCACTTCTAATTGTCATTTTTGAACTGGCCATTTTTGTTCATTTTGGAACTTGTAATTTGATTTTAGAACCCGCCACTTAGTAGCATATTTGTAATTTTTTTGAACATTTTTACCCTAATTGGAGAAAGTATAAATACTTGCTAACTAGGGTTTTTAGGGAGCTTTTGTCAATTTGAAAAATATACACTTTTGTGCTGTGTGAGAGAGTCCCTCTTGCTAGCATCCACTCTTATCAATTTTCTAGGAAATTGTGGCGAGTTTGGCTTGGAAGTTTTGGTGAGTAATATCAAGATCTTCTAAGTTGCATCCTTTTATTGCTAGTGTGTAATATCTAGTGATAATTAGTTGATTTTCCTACTTGTTTCACACCAAATTAGGGTTCATATTGCTAGGATTAAAAACCAATTTTAGAGATTGGAATTGCAATTTTATATGTAATTGATTAGTATTAGAATTCCTTTATAATACATCTAATTTGGATTCACTCCATTGAGATTATATTCACGTCAATTTGGGGATTTTGTCTTATTGAATTCTCCAATTGGATTATGTTCATGTGCTTGAATAATTAAGGCACATCATATTTTGGTATCAGAGCATAGGTTTTGAGGAAGAGATTTACGCGATCATCATTTGACAATTTGGGTTCTTGAAGTTGATTCTTGATCTGAAATTGTTGAAGTGAATTGTATTAGTCCTTGTGGATTTTATTTCATTCTTGTTGTTGTTGATTGAAGTGGACGTGGAATACTTGAGATAGTATTGTCTTCCTTGAGTTTTTCGTGTGTAAGGAGGAGTGATCCTTTGTGATCATTTAGAAAAATTGGAAATTTGAAGAGTGAATTGTGTGTTGGTAATTTTGGAAATAGTAGTTGTCATTTGTAAATTTTCAGATTTGCATTGTGTGGAGATAAGGAAAATATTTGAAATTCAAACATCTTCTTTAAGTTTGGAAGAAAGTCATTGAGTAGCATTGATTGATTGTTATTTGAATTTGAATTGTTCTTACCATTTGTGGAGAACGTTGCATTAAGAGTGTATTTGAATTTGTTACTGTGAGTGGTGTAGTAATTGTGTGGTGTGTGTTAAGGTGAATTTGTTGCAACGCGAAGTAGCATTGTGGTGAAGTGAGTTGCATCGTGATTGTGTTGTGTATGTGTGGCGGTGTGAGTGTGTTGTGAAGAGTGTTGTAAATTGTTCTAGAGTTATGTTGTGTAAAGAAGGTGTTGCACATGGAAGTAGGTGTGTGATTAGAAAGGGAAATTTAGTGGTAAATTTTGAATTTCAAAATAAGCATTAAAGTGTGGAAGTTATTAAGTATTGATACTTAAACACTTAGTTGAATTCATTAGCTTACTACTTGGAAGTGTTTAATAATTGCTTCAACTTATTGTTGCCATAATTGAAGTGTAGGAAGAGTATGTTGCATTGGTTGCTTAATTGCACCGTGGGTGTACAAGTGTGTGTGTGTTGCCGTGGTGTGTGAAGTTAAATAGAGTTGTGTTTATTTTGTAGGTGATTTGATTGTTGTGGCGAGTGAAGTGTTGTTGTAATGAAGGGAGTGTACTACATTGTTTTAGATTATATTTGTACTTCAACAAATCAAATCTACAACTATATCAAATGACAGTGTGAATGGGGGCATTGGCAATGAGGCCAATAGCTAGGTTGGTGGAGGATAGGGTCATCGTACTGTAGGTGGGAGAACTTTGGAGGAATAACTCTAGGACCTCACCACTATTGTTGCTACACTAGGAACAAAGATTGATAGGATGACGATGCCATAACCACCAGTGGTGAATCCTTAGGCACCACCACCTCGAGTAGCTCCTCAAAATGTTTAAAGGGAGGGAGTGGTAGGAGGAGGAAACTTGGGAAGGAGAGTAAAAGGAGGTCATCATGCCTTTAGGGAGGAGAAGGATGATAACTGATAAGAGTAAATTAACCCTTATAAATCATGGGTGTTAATGATGAATTTGTGTAGTCTTCTGAATAAAATCAATGCGAATTCGGTACTTAACAGATAAATATATCAGTTTCAGGGTATAATACCAAAAAGAAGTGGAAAGATAACAAAAGGAGCATGATTGAAGCTTAAAAGATCAAGTTAAAGCTACTTAGGGACAGCATAGGGAAAGCCACGCCTGTGTCATGAACCGTGTGCACACCTGAGGATGAAAGTTGTCACTTGGAAAGGAAGCACGGCTTGTGATATGGGTGTGCTTGAAGCCGTGGCAGACGCTACAGAGAAGTGGAAAAATCCAGAACATGGCACGATTCATAATCTAGCCGTGTTTCTAGCCGTGCCACACACTGAACAAGAATGAGGAATTGCAGATTATCGACCAGAGGGAGATACGGTTCGAAATCTAGCCGTATTGGTGGGCATGTCAAGCGAATGTTATTCACTTTTTGAGATTCACTTGGAAAAGGAAAGATACATTCGTATCTTTCCAGCTGAAGATCCTCTGCCATTTCCTAGAAAGTATAAATTGAACAACCTTAGGGAGAGAAGGAGGAGGCAGTAGGAGAGAAACCCTAGAGACAAGAAGTTAGATGAGTTTTTAGAATTGAAGCCAAGATCTTTGTGTTTGGATTTATTTATGGATTCAATTATTTTCTCTTTTGTTCTTCTTATTAGATTCATGAGTAGCTATGACAGGAATAAAAATCTGACAAGACCTATCATTAGGGCAAGAACCAAAGGAATTCAAATCTTGGTGTTGAGGGCCCATTTTGAGCAGATCGACCCTAGAATTATTTATATATTAACCTCTTTTCTATTATTCTTGTATTGTGTTTTCCAACAGGCACACTTATCATATTCTATAGGGAAATGGACAAACTCCTTCAAACTCAACTTGTGGGTTATCCATGGACCGACCTGAACCGGTAATGAGCCGAGCCGATGGATCCTATAGAAGATCGGCATCATGAAGACCATTTATTTTATATATTTCTTCTTTTATTGAACTATTTTGGTTGTATTTTGGTTTTGGGACACTTTTATTTCTTTGTAACTTTCATTTAGGGTTAGCCACCTTAAAAGTGGCAAACTTGTAATTTTGAGCACTTTTTAACCCTAGGAGTAGCAAGTATAAATACTTGCTTAAGAGAGGGTTTGAGGAGGCTAATTTTTTGCAGAACAAACACTTCACATTTCGTGAGAGGGCTTAGGGTTTCCTAATTCCAAAATTCTCTTATCAATTTCAATCCCAAGAAGTTGGAATTGTGGCGAGTGCAACAAGGAGAAATCGTGAGTAATATCGATTCATCTTTGTTGTTGTTCATTTCTTCTCTAGTGAGTCATATCTAGGGTAGATTTGAATCTTTCTTGGACTTATTAGTGATTGTAATTCGTGGATAATCATCTTGTAAAGGTTGATTGTTCATTGAGATTGAATGCTTCTTAGTGATTGGCGTGAATTGGCATTATTGGAAGGATTTGAGATCACGGTTTTGTGCTTGTCTTTATTGCTTCCTTTTGATCTGATTTTACGTGAACTTCATGTTCTCTTGTGGTTATTTGGTTAATATTATCATTAGAGATTACAATTGAATCATTTGAACAACAATTTCCATCAAAATCTATAAGGTGTGCACGTGAAATTGCCGTCAAGTGAACCAGTTTGTGTTTTGTGAATTGAGGTGTTTTCCTTGATTCTTTTGATTGTGCTTAAGCTTGGAATTAGGCACATCATATTTTGGTATCAGAGCACAAGTTGAGAGAAGGGATTAAGTGTTGGTTATTTTCGTGATTAGGGTTCTTCATATTTGAACCGAAATTGTGTGTTGTAGATTTGAGTTGCAAAATTGTCTTGATTGAGAATTTAATTTGTTGCTTGTTGAAGTTGGATTGGAGGGATTGTTGTAGCTTCTTGAGACTAATTATTTTCGTGGAAAGGAAGAAGAATAGAAGTGTTGTTAATTCAACATTTTGTGAAATTAAAAAAAAAAATTGCCTTTTCTTGTCATGACTAGCTTGTTGCGTGGAGGAGGATGTGAAGCTTGTTGTTGTGTGAATCTTTGTGCAATTCGGAGTTGGAGCATTCGCAATTTCCAGATTTGAAGTGTGTGGGAGGATAAGCATTCATTTGAAATTCAAATACCTTCTTTAAGTTTGAAAGCAATTCATTGAGTAGCATTGAATAAGTGTTATTTGAATTTGAATTGTTTTTTACCATTTGTGGAGAAGGTTGCATTTAGTGGAGTGATTTCAAATTTGAATTTTGTTGCTGCCATTGCTTTGGTTTATGGTGGGAATTTGTGGAAGTTGTGTGGAGCAAGGTGCTGCACATTGAGGCTAAAGTGTGAGAGTGTATTACAAGGTTAACAAACCGTGAAGGGGAAGAGTGGTGTTTCAATTGTGAAGTAAAATTGTGTAGTGTGTGCATTTTTGGACATTGGAGGAATCATAATTATTATTTTCATATTTGAAATCAGAATTGAAAGGGTACATTAATAGGTCAAATTGAAATCTCAAATACACATTAAGTCATAATTAATTGTGTATCATTTGAATTTGAAAAGCTTCTTACCATTTGTGGAGTTGTGCACTTATTGAACAAGCTGCCTTATCTTGTGTTGAAGTTGCAGTTTTGGTTGTATTTTGTGGAAGTGAATTATGTCATGGCTAGAAGAGTGTAGTTGGAGTTAAATTCTTGTTAATTTAGTAGAGGTTGTGTACATTTGACATTGGTTATATTATGTGTTGTTAAGGACTTTGTTAGTAGTGGCATAAAGCATCTTGAATCGTGAGCATAAGGGGACTTTTATGGCAATGGATGGTGTGTTGTGTGAGTATTTTCCTTGCTGCCCATTGTGTATTTAAGTGGTGAGAAATCAAGGCAAGAATAAGGAAAGTGAGTAGTAGAATTTAAAATTCAAACAAGTCATTAAAGTGTGAAAGTAATTAAACTAGTTACTTAAACACTTGTAGTTGAATTTAATTCTATTTACTTGAAAGTAGTTGAGTGTACTTCACTTGTAGCTTGGTTGTGTGCTTGAACCATGGAAGTGTGAAGATAATTATTGTGTTGTTGGGTTTGAACACAATAATGTCTAGTGAAATGTTTCATTATGCCAATGTATTGCGCCGGACATTGACTACATTTACTACTAAGGATGATGAACAAAGGGAAAACTTGTTCCATACTTCTTGTAGGGTACAAGGAAATTTATGTGTCCTTATAGTTGATGGTGGTAGTTGTACCAATGTGGTAGCAGCATCGATGGTATCGAAACTAAAACTTGCTATTACTCCACATCCTGAACCGTATACATTGCATTGGCTTAATGATCAGGGGCGTTTGCATGTAACCCAAAGAGCTAGGGTACCATTCAGTGTAGGGGATAAATACTTTGATGAGATTGAGTGTGATATTGTGCCTATGTGTACATCCCATATATTGCTTGGCAGGCCTTGGTTATATGACAGGAGGGTTTTACATGATGGCTTCAGGAATACTTATGTATTTCAGAAGGAGGGAAAATGAATTATTCTGAATCCGATGTCGCCTTCAGAGGTTCAAAGGGTTCAGCAACAAATCAGTAGACCATCAGTGGGCCATGAGCAGTCGAACAAACCTTTAGAGCACAAAATTTGTCAGACACAGATGTGCCAACCTTCAGAGGATCCTGAT
The DNA here is from genome assembly GCA_037954665.1 of Laguncularia racemosa. Lineage (NCBI taxonomy): Eukaryota > Viridiplantae > Streptophyta > Magnoliopsida > Myrtales > Combretaceae > Laguncularia > Laguncularia racemosa. Next base: position 188,677 of record JBBMOL010000508.1, on the reverse strand, counting down.
GATCATAGTCAGATGAGCAGACTAACAGAGAGCCAGACTGTTCAGAGACAGTTATGTTCACCTTCAGAGGTTTTAGAGAGTAATGAGTAGTTGGGCCAACCATTAGAAGACCATGAGGATCAGCAACATACAGATGAGTTAGAAAAAGAGGAAACAATTTCAGTGGAACAGGTTGATACAGGGGTAACTTTAGTGGATATCGGGTCATTATTTGTGTTGCAGAAGAGATACATCCTGGAAATGGAGGAGAGAAGACAATCACCGCCTGTAGTATTTCAGATATTGGGATTCTACAGAGATATTTCTTCAGGTGACTTGCTAGGAGGAAACAAAGTCTCTACTGCATTTGATCTACTAGATTTGAGGACAAATCTTTTTGAGGCCCGAGGAGATGATAGGAATAAAAATCTGACAAGACCTATCATTAGGGCAAGAACCAAAGGAATTCAAATCTTGGTGTTGAGGGCCCATTTTGAGCAGATCGACCCTAGAATTATTTATATATTAACCTCTTTTCTATTATTCTTGTATTGTGTTTTCCAACAGGCACACTTATCATATTCTATAGGGCAATGGACAAACTCCCTCAAACTCAGCTTGTGGGTTATCCATGGACCGACCTGAACTGGTGATGAGCCGAGCCGATGGATCCTATAGAAGACCGGCATCATGAAGACCATTTATTTTATATATTTCTTCTTTTATTGAACTATTTTGGTTGTATTTTGGTTTTGGGACACTTTTATTTCTGTGTAACTTTCATTTAGGGTTAGCCACCTTAAAAGTGGCAAACTTGTAATTTTGAGCACTTTTTAACCCTAGGAGTAGCAAGTATAAATACTTGCTTAAGAGAGGGTTTGAGGAGGCAAATTTTTTGCAGAACAAACACTTCACATTTTGTGAGAGGGCTTAGGGTTTCCTAATTCCAAGATTCTCTTATCAATTTCAATCCCAAGAAGTTAGAATTGTGGTGAGTGCAACAAGGAGAAATTGTGAGTAATATCGATTCATCTTTGTTGTTGTTCATTTCTTCTCTAGTGAGTCATATCTAGGGTAGATTTGAATCTTTCTTGGACTTATTAGTGATTGTAATTCGTGGATAATCATTTTGTAAAGGTTGATTGTTCATTGAGATTGAATGCTTCTTAGTGATTGGCGTGGATTGGCATTATTGGAAGGATTTGAGGTCACGGTTTTGTGCTTGTCTTTATTGCTTCCTTTTGATCTGATTTTACGTGAACTTCATGTTCTCTTGTGGTTATTTGGTTAATATTATCATTAGAGATTACAATTGAATCATTTGAACAACAATTTCCATCAAAATCTATAAGGTGTGCACGTGAAATTGCCCTTAAGTGAACCGATTTGTGTTTTGTGAATTGAGGTGTTTTCCTTGATTCTTTTGATTGTGCTTAAGCTTGGAATTAGGCACATCAAGCTATTTGTTATATACCTGATCCCTTGAGAAACCCCTAATTGTCATGTAACGGATTTGTTGATGTTTCAATAATTAATCTTGATCGTTGAGTTTATTCATGTTGCAATCATGGTTTGTTCATCTTGATATGTGCGCAGTATTAGAATTGAATTAGATCTCTGTTATTAAGATTGAGAAATCGTTTAATAGAGTAGATTTGGCATGAATAAAAAGATCACTTGTAATCCTAGAGATAGGTTATAGGAGGTTTTCTGTATTGAATGAGGTCATTGTGGTCTGGTTCAATTGAGAGTCCTAGGATTTTATTGCAATCTTAATTATGTTAATTAAAGAGAGATCTTAATTGATTTAATTAGGATTTGGGATTATTGATCTTGAGAAAGACCTTAATCTAGTGTAAGAAACTCTGCAGATCAGAGATGTTGTGTATTAATCATTGGAAAGTTTGTAATTGAATAAAAGCTTCATGAGAATTAGGGGTGGATCTTGGGTAGGGTATGTTTAGATAATTGAATTAACTAAAGGAGTATTTGAATATCTTTACTCGGATCATTTTATTTGTTCCTTTCAGATTTAATCAGTAATTAGGATAATTGAGATCATCAATAGTGAGAAGTTAAATAGTAGGATAATCATTAGTACTAGTACTTATAAGTCTTCATGGGATCGATACCTGTACTCCAATGCTATATTGCTAATTGATAGGTACACTTGCATGAGAACCGATCGTAAGCTAGGATTGAGTATATGATTTAACTTGTTAGAACGATCAGATCGTCCACTAAGTTTTTGGTGCCGTTGCCAGGGACTTGTAATATTAGGAAAACTTGACGCCTACTACTTTAACTATAAACTCTTTTAATTATTTCTCTTAGTTTCATTCGTGCCTCCATTCAGATTTGTTGAGGAAACTAAGTTCATCGTTTGTTTTTCGCGGTTTATGACAAGGAGCTCTTCATCTAAGCTTCTTAATCTTGATCCTAAGATTGACCGAACTTTTAGAAGGCGATTGAGAGGTGTTGAAGAGATGGTAGGGAATTTAAATTTCAACGAACCTTTGGAAAGTGAAGAAGCAACATCAGTAGCTGAAAAGGAAACTTCTATCACCCGTGGTAACACAGAAGCTGAACCAATGGCAGATGAATGAAGGACGATGGTTGAATATGCTCAACCTACTTTGAGTAGCACTGGTTCGTGTATTGTACAACCAGCAATAGAGGCCAACAACTTCGAGATCAAGGCCTCTACAATGCACATGATTTACAATCAATGCCAGTTTGACGGTTTGTCTAACGAGGACCCTCATGCGCACATTCAGATGTTCTTGGATATTTGCGCAACTGTCAAGCAAAACGGAGTATCTGAGGAAGCGCTGAAATTGCGACTTTTCCCTTTCACTCTCCGGGGAAAAGCAAGGCAGTGGTTTAGTTCACTGAACCGGGATTCCATAACCACTTAGACCCAGATGGTGGAGACTTTCCTGGACTATTATTTCCCACCATCGAAAACTGCCAAGTTGAGAAATGATATCACATCATTCACCCAACTAGACCACGAGCCCTTGCATGAAGCGTGGATCAGATTCAAGGATCTTCTTAGGCAGTGTCCACATTACCAAATGCCTAACTGGATGCAAGTTTCTACTTTTTATAATGGGCTAGATTATGCAACTCAACAGACAATAGATGCTGCTGTTGGGGGTACTCTGAATGTGAAGACGTCGGAAGAGTCATTGAGTTTGTTTGAGAACATGGCAAAAAATAATCACCAATGGAACCATGGTAGATAAAAGCACAGGGCAACGGGTATTTATGAGGTCGATTTGATGACAGCAATTGTAGCAAAAGTGGATGCGCTCGCTTCAAAAGTTGAAGGGATGGCTGTATCTCAACCATCCCAATACTACTCAGCTGAACCTCATTCCAACAATGTGATATCTGAAGTGCTAGAGCGTGGTGATTATGTGGGGAACTCCACAAGGCCACAGAACAATCCCTATAGCAACACATATAATCCAGGGTGGCGCAATCATCCTAATTTCTCCTGGAGTAATCAGCAATTTCAAAGGGGAAATGCACCTGCTCTAGGATTCCAAAGACCAGCTCCACCTCCTTTCCAAGAAAAGAAATCTAATCTTGAGGATATGATTGCGAAATTCATTCAAGCATCTGAGCAACGCCAGCAGTCCACAGAGGTAGCTTTAAGAAATCATGAAGCCTCAATGCACAACTTGGAAAACCAAGTAAGGCAGATCTCCAAAGCGCTTGCTGAGTGACCACAAAGGTCCCTCCCTAGAAATACAGAGACCAACCCAAGAGAACACGTGAAGGCAGTGATTCTTAGGAGTGGAAAGGAAGTGAAATCAGATAAGTGTGAGGAAACTCCTATTATTCGGAAGGGGAATGAAACTGTTGATAAGGGCGAGACCACTAATAAAGCAGAAAAAGGCAGAATTATAGAAGAAAGAACAAACGACTCGGAAGCTAGAAAGACACCTATCGTCCAGCCTTATAAACCCTCATTGCCATATCCTGCCAGGCTGCGGAACGACAAGGATCGAGAACATTTCGGTAAGTTTTTGGATTTGTTCAAATAGTTACATATCAACTTACCACTTGTGGAAGCTCTTTCTCAGATGCCCAGGTATGCCAAGTTCTTAAAAGATTTACTATCTAATAAGAAGAAGATGGAAGAGATCTCCACTGCAACAATTGGTGCGGGTTGTTCTGTGATTTTACTGAACAAGCTTCCAAAGAAATTGAAGGATCCAGGGAGTTTCACCATATCATGTTTCATTGGTAATCTACCCGTAGAAAAAGCATTAGCAGATCTGGGGGCTAGCATAAACTTGATGCCATATTCCTTCTTTCAAAAGCTGGGATTAAGGGAGCCAAAGCCCACACGAATGAGCCTTCAATTGGCAGACCGATCGGTGAAGTTTCCTAGAGGGGTTATTGAAGATGTATTAGTAAAAGTAGAAACTTTCATCTTCCCAGTTGATCTTGTGATCCTAGACATGGATGTTGACACTGAAGTTCCTCTGATCTTGGGATGCCCCTTTTTGGCCACAGCCCGAGCAATCATTGATGTGGCTGAGGGCCGATTAGTGCTGCGCATTGGGGAAGACGAGTTAGTAATACAAATACCAACTGTGATGAAGAAATCGGTAAGTTCTGATGATACTTGTTATGCAATTGATTTAACTGATACCGTTGTGCAAGATATCTTATGCAAGGATCCATTAGAGTTGAGTTTGAGAGTATGCGATTTTGAAGAGACAGAAGATTGTGCAATATAAGAAATGTTGACTCATCTTGATGGCAAGGAAGAACTTAGGATAAAAACAGAAAGGGAGAATATTGATGCAGGAGATGTTACCAGATTGAAGCCCTCTATTGAAGATCCTCCAATTCTGGAGCTGAAGCAACTCCCTGATTATCTGGAGTATGCTTTCTTAGAAAAGGATTCTCAGTTGCCGGTTATCATTGCAACCGGGCTAACCATTGTTCAGAAGGAAAAGCTCTTGAAGATCTTGAAGGAGCATAAGCTTGCCTTGGCATGGAAAATTTTGAATATCCAAGGGGTTAGTCCATCTTTCTGCACACAAAAAATCCTGATGGAAGACAATTTCAAACCAGTGGTGCAAGCTCAAAGATGACTTAATCTAAACATAAAAGAAGTCGTTAAGAAAGAGGTAATCAAATTGTTAGACGCTGGCCTAATTTATCCTATTTTTTATAGTTCATGGGTAAGCCCCATCCAGGTGGTGCCAAAGAAGGGGGGAATGATGGTGGTCCCAAATGAGAATAATGAGCTTATACTAATGAGGACGGTGACGAGATAGCGAGTCTGCATTGACTATCACAAGTTAAATGAAGCCACTCGCAAGGACCATTTTCCTTTACCTTTTGTCGATCAGATGTTGGAGAGGCTTGCTGGACATATGTTCTACTGTTTTCTAAATGGGATGTCGGGATATTACCGGATCCAAATTGCCCCTGAAGATCAAGAGAAAACTACCTTCACATGTCCCTATGGAACATTTGCTTATAGGAGGATGCCCTTTGGGTTATGTAATGCACTGGCCACTTTTTAGCGGTGCACGCTAGCGATTTTTGAAGATCTGGTTGATGATATCACGGAGGTATTCATGGATGACTTTTCCGTGTTTGGGGATTCATTTGATTCTTGCCTGCAGAATTTGGAAAGGGTGCTCATACGTTGTAAAGAAACCAACTTAGTTTTGAATTGGGAGAAGTGTCACTTTATGGTGACTAAAGGTATTGTCTTGGGACACAAAATATCTCAGTAGGGATTGAAGTAGACAACGCCAAAGTTGATACTATAGCCAAACTTCCCCCACCTTCTTCTATTAAAGCTATTCGGAGTTTTCTGGGACATGCTGGATTCTATAGACGATTCATCAAGGATTTCGCCAAAATTGCTCGCCCTCTCACCAGGTTGTTGGAAAAGAACATCGCCTTTGATTTCAATGATGAATGCCTCTAAGCCTTTGAGGCGCTGAAGGAGAAACTAACCAAGGCTCTTATCATGGTGGCTCCAGATTGGAACCTACCATTTGAACTGATGTGCGATGCCAGCGACTATGCGGTAGGAGCTGTCCTAGGTCAAAGAAAGGATAAGTATTTCCAACCAATATACTATGCCAGCAAAACTCTAACCGATGCTCAAGAGAATTATACCACTACTGAGAAGGAGTTATTAGCAGTAGTGTTCGCTTTTGACAAATTTAGATCCTATCTTGTTCTTTCTAAGGTGATAGTGTATACTGACCACTCCGCCTTGAGATATTTAATGACCAAGACGGATGCAAAACCCCACCTCATTAGGTGGATACTCCTATTGCAAGAATTTAACCTTGAGATCAAAGACAAGAAGGGAGCAGAAAATCTTGCAGTGGATCATCTATCTCGATTGGAGAACCCATGTGTTGAGCAGCTGAAGGAAGAAGATATTAACGATAGATTTCCTGAGGAGAATTTATATTCCGTCAACAAAGTTAGCTGTTCGGAGTCCCCATGGTTTGCGGACATGGCCAACTATCTAGTGGCTAAGGTCCTTCCATAGGACATGTCAAAGCAACAGAAAAAGAAGTTATTTACTAACCTGAAGTATTACTATTGGGAAGACCCCTACTTGTTCAGGTATTGCTCAAACCAAATGATCAGGCGCTGTGTCTCACATGAGGAAGGACAGCAGATCTTAAGCCGTTGCCATAGTGGACCCATTGGGGGACACCATGGTGCAAACAGGATAGCCCACAAAGTGCTAGAAGCTGGTTTTTATTGGCCGTCAGTATTCAAGGATGTCCAAAGTTTTGTAACTCAATGCGATCGATGCCAGAGAGATGGCAACATTTCAAGGAAGGACGAAATGCCATGATAGGAATAAAAATCTGACAAGACCTATCATTAAGGCAAGAACTGAAGGATTTCAAATCTTGGCGTTGAGGGCCCATTTTGAGCAGATCGACCCCAGAATTATTTATATATTAACCTCTTTTCTATTATTCTTGTATTGTGTTTTCCAACAGGCACACTTATCATATTCTATAGGGCAATGGACAAACTCCCTCAAACTCAGCTTGTGGGTTATCCATGGACCGACCTGAACCGGTGATGAGCCGAGCCGATGGATCCTATAGAAGACCGGCATCATGAAGACAATTTATTTTATATATTTCTTCTTTTATTGAACTATTTTGGTTGTATTTGGTTTTGGGACACTTTTATTTCCTTGTAATTTTCATTTAGGGCTAGCTACCTTAAAAGTGGCAAACTTGTAATTTTGAGCACTTTTTAACCCTAGGAGTAGCAAGTATAAATACTTGCTTAAGAGAGGGTTTGAGGAGGCTTATTTTGCAGAACAAACACTTCACATTTCGTGAGAGGGCTTAGGGTTTTCCTAATTCCAAATTCTCTTATCAATTTCAATCCTAAGAAGTTGAAATTGTGGCGAGTGCAACATCTTGAAATTGTGAGTTATATCAATTTCATTTTGTTGTGATTTCTTTTCTTCTCTAGTGTGTCATATCTAGGGATGATTTGAGATAGTTCTTGGTCAGAATTACTTGTTGTATTCACGAATTCTTATGCTTATTTGAAGGAATTATCATATTGATCCGATTCTTCTTGAGGATTTCCCTTGTTAACGTGTTCTTCAATTTTGGAAAAGGGATTGTTTTGTTACGATTTTTTCTTTGTCAAATTGAGGCTTCATTTGCGTGGATTACATGAAATTAGAGTGTTGTTAGAAGGAATTTTCATTGAAGTATTTTGATTATATCATTGGTTGTTTGAATTTCATCCTTTCATCATTAGGGTTCATTTGAAAAGTGCCATTTTTGGATCCGATTTTGCCTTAACTGGAGATAGTTATTCTTAAGTCTTTTGGATGTGCTTTTAAAGTGTGATTAGGCACATCATCTTTTTGGTATCAGAGCTATCTAATTTAGATACTTAAGATTTATCACATCCTCATTGGAAGAATTGGTTATAAACATTGAGAATTGACACCATTGTTCATGTGATTGAGACTAGTTTGATTGACATTGTTTCTTTGTCTTTCAAATTGGTTTTTATATGTGCTTAATCTTGGATTTGAGCACATCATCTTTTTGGTATCAGAGCTCCTATTGAGAAAAGGGAATTGGTTGTATTCAATTTCGTGGAAGTGATCATCAAATAGGGTTGATCAAGTGAAAACCCAAATTGTGTTGTTGTTGTTTGATATTGCGAAATTGTTTTGGATTGGGAATTAATTTTCTGGTTGTTGGAGTTGATTTGGGAAGGTTATTATATCACTTTGTGGACACTAATTCACATGGAAGAGCAGAAGTACAAAATGAAGTTACTTTAGCAAATTGTTTTTTGAAATTGTGAAACTTACCAATTGTTGCCGTGAACTAGCTTGTGGCGTGAGGAGTTGTGAAGTTTGTTGTTTGAATTCCATTGTGTAATTCTGTATTTGTGAAGTAAAATTTGCATATTACATTAAGTTTGGTTAGAAAGGAATTATTTGAATTCAAATCATATGAAATTAAGTTATGGGAGTTAATGATTGCTATTTGAATTTGAATTCATTGTTACCAATTGAGGAAGGCTTGCATTAAGTGAAGTTATTTGAATTTCAAATTGAAAGTTGCTGCCTATAGTGGGATTTGGAATTCATTTTGGGAAAGCTACTTATTAATCTTTTGTCTTCATTATTTTCCATGGAAGTTGAAGACTACTTGTAATCAATATTCACCTTGTTGTTGCCGTGGAAGTGATACATCTTAATTGTTGTTGTTGTTTGTGTTGTTGCCGTGGAGTTATTGGTAGAGTGAGTGCACCGTGATTGAAGGTGTGTGTGGTGGTGTAAATTTGTGGATTTATGTGGATTAAAGGTGCTGCACATCAAGATCAATTGTAGGTGTGAAACCGTGGCAATAAAGGAAAATTGAAGTAGTAGAATTTGAATTCAAAAACAAACATTAAAGTGTGAAAGTAATTGAACTTATTACTTCAACACTTGTGAGTTGAATTTAATTTCTTAACTACTTAGAAGTATTTATTTGTGCTTCACTTATTCTAATATACTTGAAGTGATAAAAAGTATTTATTGCATTGGTAACTTGTTGCACCGTGGGTGTACAAGTGTGTGTGTTGTTATCCAAACTTGTTACTGTGACGTGGTGAAGTGAAGGGAGTGTGCTACAAATTATTTGAGATTACATTTGTACTTTAGATAAATCGCATCCACAAACATGTCATATGATAGTGTAAATGGGTACATTGGCAATGAGGCCAATAGCCAAGTGGGTAGCAGACTAAGTCGTCGAAATACAAATGGAAGAACTCTAGATGAACAACTTCGGGACCTTTCCACACTTGTTACTACATTAGCAACAAGGATTGATAGGATGACATTGCCACCACCACATGTGGTAAACCTTATGGCACCACCTAGAGTAAAGGGAGATTATCATGCTCTTAGGGAAGATAGAGATGATAATTTTGGGCTTAATCCATATCCGGTCAAGGAATTTAGACCACCTCGAGGACCAGAGTGTGCGAAGCTACAGATGCCTTCATTTGATGGTAGGGGTTTCGCAGATGATTACCTAGACTAGGAGGACCAAATTGTGCAGACGTAAGTATGCCAACCTTCAAAGGTTCTTGAGGGCTCTAGTGACACGAGCCAACCCTTAGAGCATAAAATTTGTTAGACACCGATGTTCCAACCTTCAGAGGATCCTGATGATCATAGTCAGACGAGCAGACCACCAGAAAGCCAGAATCTTCAGAGACAGTTATGTTTACCTTCAGAGGTTTTAGAGGGTAATAAACAGTTGGGCCAACCATTAAAAGACCATGAGGATCAGCAGCATACATATGAGTTAGAAAAAGAGGAAACAGTTTCAGTGGAACAGGTTGATACAGGGGTAACTTTAGTGGATGTCGGGTCATTATTTGTGTTGCAGAAGAGATACATCCTGGAAATGGAGGAGAGAAGACAATCACCACCTGTAGTATTTCAGATATTGGGATTCTGCAAAGATATTTCTTTAGGTGACTTTCTAGGAGGAAACAAAGTCTCTACTACATTTGATCTACTAGATTTGAGGACAAATCTTTTTGAGGCCCGAGGAGATGATAGGAATAAAAATCCGACAAGACCTATCATTAGGGCAAGAATTGAAGGATTTCAAATCTTGGTGTTGAGGGCCCATTTTGAGCAGATCGACCCTAGAATTATTTATATATTAACCTCTTTTCTATTATTCTTGTATTGTGTTTTCCAACAGGCACACTTATCATATTCTATAGGGCAATGGACAAACTCCCTCAGACTCAAATTGTGGGTTATCTATGGACCGACCTGAACCGGCGATGAGTTGGGCCGATGGATCCTATAGAAAACCGGCATCTTGAAGACGATTTCTTTTATATATTTACACTTTTATGAACTATTTTTGGTTGTATTTGGTTTTGGGGCACTTTTATTTCCTTGTAATTTTCATTTAGGGCTAGCCACCTTAAAAGTGGCAAACTTGTAATTTTGAGCACTTTTTAACCCTAGGAGTAGCAAGTATAAATACTTGCTTAAGAGAGGGTTTGAGGAGGCTTATTTTGCAGAACAAACACTTCACATTTCGTGAGAGGGCTTAAGGTTTTCCTAATTCCAAATTCTCTTATCAATTTCAATCCTAAGAAGTTGAAATTGTGGCGAGTGCAACATCTTGAAATTGTGAGTTATATCAATTTCATTTTGTTGTGATTTCTTTTCTTCTCTAGTGTGTCATATCTAGGGATGATTTGAGATAGTTCTTGGTCAGAATTACTTGTTGTATTCATGAATTCTTATGCTTATTTGAAGGAATTATCATATTGATCCGATTCTTCTTGAGGATTTCCCTTGTTAACGTGTTCTTCAATTTTGGAAAAGGGATTGTTTTGTTACGGTTTTTTCTTTGTCAAATTGATGCTTCATTTGCATGGATTACATGAAATTAGAGTGTTGTTAGAAGGCATTTTCATTGAATTATTCTGATTATATCATTGGTTGTTTGAATTTCATCCTTTCATCATTAGGGTTCATTTGAAAAGTTCCATTTTTGGATCTGATTTTGCCTTGACTTGAGATAGTTATTCTTAAGTCTTTTGGATGTGCTTTTAAGTGTGTTTAGGCACACCATGCCACAACACTATATTCTGGAGTGCAAAGTGTTTGATGTATGGGGTATTGATTTTATGGGGCCATTTCCTCCTTCATATGGAAACAAGTATATATTGGTTGTAGTAGACTATTGATCCACGCAAAAAGAGATATAAAATGAGCATGAATAAATACCGGCAAGTGTACCGGATCGGATCAAGTAATATAGTGAGAGAAGAGTGTCGAACCACGAAGATTGATTAAGTAATAGACCTATATCAATTTCTACTATTATTTAGGCAATGATATTTGATGAGAATTGAATGAATTATACTAAATGCTCAAAAAGAGAATTTTGTTTGCAAAATGATGAATTGATGGTGGGAAATAGAATCCACCCTAATTCTACTAATCATATTGCCTTCATGTTATAATAACTCATAGCTATATGGATTTTCACCAGAAATTAACAAAACCTTAATCCTTTATCAAGTTTTAAAGTAATGTTACCCCAATTTAATTTAATAGCTCCCGCTAATTCAAATCAAATGAGGATTCTAATTCACAATCATAAATTTCCTAATTATATGATTAGCTAATAGCTTTAAAATAATTTCTCCTAATCCCTTAGTGAAAAATTTAATAAAAATATTGTATGAAACACTTAGGTCAATTTCTAATAAAATTCAATAACGATGCTTCCACATGAATTATTAAATCTTACTTAGGAATTCCTGATAAAACCTAAATTTCTCTTTCGAGTCATTTATATTCCTATGCATTGATTTCAATTACAAAATACAATTCATAGCAGGACTTCTTATATGAAAATTTCGTATATCTATATTTCCTATAACATGAATACAATGGCCATTTTAGTTTGAATTATGGCTTCATCATGTTTCTGATAGGAATAAAAATCCGACAAGACCTATCATTAGGGCAAGAACTAAAGGATTTCGAATCTTAGCGATGAGGACCCATTTTGAGCAAATCGACCATGGAATTATTCGTTTACTAACCTCTGTTATCTTATTCATGTATTTTATATTCCAACAGGAATACTTATCATGTTTTACAGGGCAATGGATAAACTCACTCAGACTTAGATTGTGGGTTATCCATGGACCGATCTGAACCGGCGATGAGTTGAACCGACGGATCCTATAGAAGATCGGCATCATGAAGACCATTTATTTTATATATTTCTTCTTTTATGAACTATTTTAGTTGTATTTTGGTTTTGGGACACTTTTATTTCCTTGTAATTTTCATTTAGGGTTAGCCACCTTAAAAGTGGCAAACTTGTAATTTTGAGGACTTTTTAACCCTAGGAGTAGCAAGTATAAATACTTACTTAAGAGAGGGTTTGAGGAGGCTAATTTTGCAGAAAAAAACACTTCACATTTCGTGAGAGGGCTTAGGGTTTTCCTAATTCCAAATTCTCTTATCAATTTCAATCCCAAGAAGTTGAAATTGTGGCGAGTGCAACATCTTGAAATTGTGAGTTATATCAATTTCATTTTGTTGTGATTTCTTTTCTTCTCTAGTGTGTCATATCTAGGGTTGATTTGAGATAGTTCTTGGTCAGATTTACATCTTATTGTACACAAATTCTTGTGATTATTTGAAGTACTTATCATTTGATTTGGATCATCATTGAAAATTTCCCTAGAAAACGTGATTTTCACCATTTGGAAAAAGGATTGTTTTGTTACGGTTTCTCCTTGTCAAATTGAGGCTTCAATTGAGTGGATTATATGACATTAGAGTGTTATTAGAAGGCATTTTCTTTGGGGTAATCTGATTATATTATTGGTTGATTGAATTTCATCATTTCAACATTAGGGTTCATTTGAAAAGTGCCATTTTTGGATCCGATTTTGCCTAGACTTGAGATAGTTGATCTTAAGTCTTTTGGATGTGCTTTTAAGTGTGTTTAGGAACATCATCTTTTTGGTATCAGAGCACATGTTGAGAGAAGGGAATTGGTTTTATTTGATTTCATGGAGTTAATCATCAATTAGGGTGATTTAGTGAAAACCGCAAATTGTGTTGTTGTTGTGGTTTTGAGATTGTGAAATTACCTTGGTTTGGAATTTAATTTGCTGATTTTTGGAGTTGGATTGGGAAGGTTGTTGTATCATCTTATGATTAATAATTTTCGTGGAAGGAAGGAAGAATAGAAGTGTTGTTAATTCAACAATTGTTTGAGCTTGAAAAAATTACCTTGTGATTGTCGTGACTAGTTGTGGTGCGAAGGAGGTTGTGTAGCTTGTTGTTTTGATTTCCATTATGTAATTCTGAATTGGAGAAGTGCAATTTACAGATTTGCATTGAGTTTTGATGAGTAAGGAATTTATTTGAATTCAAACACATGCCATTAAGTTGTGGGAGTTAATGAGTGCTATTTGAATTTGAATTCATTACTTACCAATTGAGGAAGGCTTGCAATAAGTGAAGTTGTTTGAATTTCAAATTGAAAGTTGCTGCCTATTTTGTTGTAAAGTTGCAGTTATAACTTGTGGGAAGTGGAGTACATTTTGTTGTTGCAACGTGTATAAAAGGTATATGTGTGTGGAGTTGTGTTTTTTGTAAAATTAGTGAAGGGTATGTAGGTGTGGCATTATGTGTGTATGTTAATTGAAGGTGTTGTAAAATGGTGAATTGTGTTGTGGTGAAGTGAGTGCAACGTGATTAGGTGTGTGTGGTGGTGTAAATTTGTGGAGTTTTGTGTAGTGCAAGGTGCTGTACATTAAGACTCATTGTGGGCGTAAAACTTTAGCAAGAAAGGAAAGTTAAGTGGTGAAGTTTGAAATTCAAATATAAGCATTTAAGTGTGAAAGTTATTAAGTATTATTACTTAAACACTTGCTTAGTTGAATTCAATATCTTAACTACTTGGGAGTATTTATTTGTGCTTCAATTATTCTAATATACTTGAAGTGATAAAAGTATTTATTGCATTGGTGACTTGTTGCACCATGGGTATATAAGTGTGTGTATTGTTATCCAAACTTGTTAACGTGACATGGTGAAGTGAAGGAGTGTGCTACAAATTATTTGATATTACGTTTGTAATTTAGATAAATCGCATCCACAAACATGTCATATGATAATGTGAATGGGTACAGTGGCAATGAGGCCAATAACCAAGTGGGTAGCAGACCAAGTTGTCGAAATACAAATGGAAGAACTCTAGATGAACAACTTCGGGACCTTAGCAAATTTGTTGCTACATTAGCAACAAAGATTGATAGGATGACATTGCCACCACCACCTGTGGTAAACCTTCAGGCGCCACCTAGAGTAAAGGGAGATTATCATTCTCTTAGGGAAGATAGAGATGATAATTTTGGGCTTAAACCATACTTGGATAGGGAATTTAGACCACCTCGAGGGCCAGAGTGTGCGAAGCTACAGATGCCTTCATTTGATGGTAGGGGTTCCGCAGATGATTACCTAGAATGGGAGGACTAAATTGTGCGGACGCAAGTATGCCAACCTTCAAAGGTTCTTGAGGGCTCTAGTGACACGAGCCAACCCTTAGAGCATAAAATTTGTCAGGCATCGATGTGCCAACCTTCAGAGGATCCTGATAATCATACTCAGACGAGCAGACCACTAGAGAGTCAGACTGTTCAGAGATAGTTATGTTCACCTTCAAAGATTTTAGAGGGTCATGAGCAGTTGGGCCAACCATTAGAAGACCCTGAAGATCAGCGACATACAAATGAGTTAGAAAATGAGGATACAATATCAGTGAAATGGGTTGAGATAGGGGATACCTCAGTGGATAATGGGTCATTATTTATGTTGCAGAAGAGATATATCCTGGAAATGGAGGAGAGAAAACAATCACCACTTGTAGTATTTCAGATATTGGGGTTCTGCAGAGATACTTCTTCAGATGGATTACTAGGAGAAAATAAATTCTCTATTGCATTTGATCTACTAGATTTGAGGACAAATCTTTTTGAGGCCCGAGGAAATGATAGGAATAAAAATCCGACAAGACCTATCATTAGGGCAAAAACTAAAGGATTTCGAATCTTAGCGATGAGGACCCATTTTGAGCAAATCGACCCTGGAATTATTCGTTTACTAACCTCTTTTATCTTATTCATGTATTTTATATTCCAACAGGAATACTTATCATGCTTTACAGGGCAATGGATAAACTCACTCAGACTTAGATTGTGGGTTATCCATGGACCGACCTGAACCGGCGATGAGTTGAACCGACGGATCCTATAGAAGATCGGCATCATGAAGACCATTTATTTTATACATTTCTTCTTTTATGAACTATTTTAGTTGTATTTTGGTTTTGGGACACTTTTATTTCCTTGTAATTTTCATTTAGGGTTAGCCACCTTAAAAGTGGCAAACTTGTAAATTTGAGGACTTTTTAACCCTAGGAGTAGCAAGTATAAATACTTGCTTAAGAGAGGGTTTGAGGAGGCTAATTTTGCAGAAAAAACACTTCACATTTCGTGAGAGGGCTTAGGGTTTTCTTAATTCCAAATTCTCTTATCAATTTCAATCCCAAGAAGTTGAAATTGTGGCGAGTGCAACATCTTGAAATTGTGAGTTATATCAATTTCATTTTGTTGTGATTTCTTTTCTTCTCTAGTGTGTCATATCTAGGGTTGATTTGAGATAGTTCTTGGTCAGATTTACATCTTATTGTACACGAATTCTTGTGATTATTTGAAGTACTTATCATTTGATTTGGATCATCATTGAAAATTTCCCTAGAAAATGTGATTTTCACCATTTGGAAAAAGGATTGTTTTGTTACGGTTTCTCCTTGTCAAATTGAGGCTTCAATTGCGTGGATTATATGACATTAGAGTGTTATTAGAAGGCATTTTCTTTGGGGTAATCTGATTATATTATTGGTTGATTGAATTTCATCATTTCAACATTAGGGTTCATTTGAAAAGTGCCATTTTTGGATCCGATTTTGCCTAGACTTGAGATAGTTGATCTTAAGTCTTTTGGATGTGCTTTTAAGTGTGTTTAGGTACATCAGTTTCCCACAAGGATGATTTAGAACATTATAGTATAAGTTGCATAAAAACAGTTGAAATAAAGAGGTGCAATGTAATTCATATTGAACAACAAGAATAGACTAATAAATGGCATAAAAGAAAATAAAGTAAATGAAACAATTGCTATAATCTTCAAGAAAACTTGTAGAATTTCAATCTTCCAAAATGATTCCTTGAATTCTTCAATTGAAAGCAACTTTAGCAAAATAACATTCCTTCTTCAAACTAAAATTTGGAATAACATGAAATCTAAATGAATTAAAGAGAATGTAAAATCCTAAAGTTCCTAAGGGAATTCTAATGATTCAAAGGAAAGACAAATGATGCTAAAACAAAGAAGAAAAACAAAGGAGGCTAAACAAAAGATGCTAAACAAAAGGGATGCTAAACAAAAGGGGATGCCTCCAAGGTTCACACAAGGGGCCTATTTATAGATCCAAAGAGGAGGAGGATAAGGTTGATCTGATGAGGAGTTCAGTAAGCAAATTAATTAAGATACGATTTTGGAGAGATTTTCGCAATGGATATCCGGGGAGTAATGAAGGCCGGCTTTAAGGCCGGCGGCTTTAATGCTTTTTGGGGCCAGTTTAATATAGGCCGGCTCAAGGCCGACGGCCTTGAATGTAGGCCGGCCTAAGGCCGGCGGCCTTCCGTGCAATCCTCCACTCGCTTCTTCAATTTTGTGAAAAACTCCTCCAATTAACTTGTAATTTACTTTTGGGTCATCAATGATACGAACCACGCCAACCCGTGACGAAACCCAATACCAATACGTTCGGAAATTCGTTGCTTAAGACGCCCAAACACCTAAAGTGGAAAAAACCGCGACCCGTTGTCTATAAGTGAGACAAGAACCTTGGTATAAAAGTGAAGACGCCACAATCGGGATGGAAGAACGATTGATAAGTCGGGATGAACGCCACGAAAATCAATCCGATAAGTTCGAATTAAGTTCTTGAAGAACCAAGAGAGGTGCCTCTCAAAAGTGTTTAATGTTCAATGATGTCTAAAAATAAGTTGTTCTAAACCCTAGGAGCTTTTATACTAGGGTTACAATTCGTGTAAAAAACAAGTCCAAAACGATGTAGTTTAGTTAAGTAACATAAAAATGCGAAACAGAAGAAGCTGGCCGACAGGGGATACACGGCCTGTGTACACGCCCGTGTACTTTGGCCGTGTACTTCTCTATGCAACTTCTAGCAACATACACGCCCGTGTACTTTGACCGTGTATCTTCTGTGCAACTTCTGGCAACATACACGCCCGTGTACTTTAGCCGTGTATCTTTCTGTGCAACTTGACTCCATACACGACCGTGCCTTTTAACCGTGTATCTAGCCGTGTATGATTCTAAGCAATCTTGAGAGTCCTACACGGCCATGCCTTGAAAGTACACGCCCTCTTCAACCCGTGTCCGGTGTGACTTATATAAGAGCAAGGGTCTTCCCATGGTTGTTCCAATCCGTTCCAACTTCATGATTGACCCAATCCTTCTCGGCTTCATGGACATCCTTTATCAACCCGTTAAGTGCTTCCTTGAGTCGTTTTGCTCGATTTCTTATGATCGGTCCAGGCGGCACTTCAAGAGGATCCACATTTCTTCTTCCGGCTTGGCTCTCATTTCGGATCTCATCACTCAAAACCTGAATTTTCACAATAAACACCATTAAATATCATTTCTTTATATTTTCTTATAATATTGAAATAAGTTTAATATAAGTATAATGTGATCTTATCAACTATGTATCTAAGTGGGCATAAGCGCAAGCTCTACCAACAAATGATGCTAGGGTGGTTGTCAAGTTCCTCAAGAAGCTCTTTTGCCATTTTGGGGTGCCTCGAGCACTAATCAATGATCAGGGTACACATTTTTGCAACTCTCAGGTTGAAAAAGTCTTAAAAAGATATGGAGTGACTCACCGTCTTACCACTCCTTATCATCCATAGACAAGTAGGCAAGTAGAGTTGACAAATAGAGAGCTAAAGCGCATCTTAATGAGATCAACTCTCCAGCATGGGCGAGATTGGGCAGATAGGTTAGACGATGCGTTATGGGCTTACAGGACGACCCACAAAACACCACTTGATACAACTCCTTTCCGGTTAGTATATGGGAAAGCGTGTCACTTACTAGTTGAGATTCAGCATAAGGTGTTCTGGGCAATTAAGACTATCAATCTCGATCTCGACAAGTCAGGGGCTCATAGGAAAAGGCAGATTAATGAGCTTAATGAGTTAAGACTTATGGCCTATGACAACGCTAATATCTACAAGGAGAGAGCCAAAGCATATCATGACGCAAGGTTACGCCAGCACAAGCAATTTGAGGAAGGGGATATGGTACTGCTATTCAACTTCAGGTTAAAACTTTTTCCTAGGAAACTCAAATCAAAATGGTCAGGTCCTTTTTGAGTCAAGAACGTTTTCCCTTATGGAACGGTGGAGTTAGAACACCTTGAAAAGGGTATTTTCAAGGTCAATGGACAAAGACTTAAACATTACTTAGGAGACAAGAAGGTCTTTGAAGAAAGAGCGGGGCTGACCCTCATTCGAATCCATAACTAATCTCCCTCTATTCATTAGGTCGAGCCAACGGCGTTAAACAAAAGCGCTGGCTAGGAGGCAACCCATGCATCTACTAGGTTAGTTTTCCTTTTACTGTCATCATCAATATATTTGTAAATGGTGGTTTTGCAGGTGAGATTTTAACAAAGAGGGTACGACATGGTCTAAGCCACACCTAAGTGTATGAGCATTTGTAAAAGGTGTCTTGTTCTAGGGGATGACATGGGTACAGGCACGGCTAAGTTACAAGCTGTGCCACAAGGTACGATTTTTCCAAGTTCCTTTATACAAGAGCAGTGCTTGATACGGCTTAGAACACGCCTAGTTTTGAAACCGTGTCATCAATAGCCCTTAGGGTTCGCGATTTTCATATATAAGACGCCTTTCCCTACACTTATCTCCTCATTCACACATTACTTCGCTCTGCATCTTCGTTTTTCTTTTTTCTTTTTTTCTTTTTTTTGCTCCTCTCTGTTGGTTCCATTAGGTGAAGGACATCATTCATCAATCTTTAGAGATTCCTTGAGTGTGGTGCATCCAAGATGCCTAGGACTAAAACGGTGGCGCGTAAGAATGCTCAACCTCGTTCAGCTGGGGGTTCATTTAGAGCATCATGACGCTATCCTCCTAACTTGAGGAGGGAGGATGAAGCTAAGTATGATACGGTGCGAGAACGGAAGGTATTCATGCCTAATGTGGTAATCGATTGGGAAGTGCTCGCTCAGTATGGGTTGGCGGAAAAATTTGATCAATTCTTGAACGATCCAGCTTAGAGAGCACTTCTGAGCATTGAGGAGGACGTTTATGCTTTGCTAAGCTATGACTTCATCGCCACATTTAAGCTTAGTTTCGGCCGTTGATAAGATCACATTATACTTATATTTTCTTTTGGACTTATATTAAATTTATTTCAATATTATAAGAAAATATAAAGAAATGATACTTAATGGTGTTTATTGTGAAAATACAGGTTTTGAGGACCCAAAAGTAAATTACAATTTAATTGGAGGAGTTTTTCACAAAATTGAAGAAGTGAGCGGAGGATTGCAATAAAGGCCGCCGGCCTTGGGCCGGCCTACATTCAAGGCCGCCGGCCTATATTAAACTGGCCTTAAAAAGCATTAAAGCCGCCGGCCTTAAAGCCGGCCTTGAACCGGCCTTCATTACTCCCCGGATATCCATTGCGAAAATCTCTCCAAAATCGTATCTTATTTAATTTGCTGACTCAAATCCTCATCAGATCAACCTTATCCCCCTCCTCTTTGGATCTATAAATAGGCCCCTTGTGTGAACCTTGAGAGCATCCCCTTTTGTTTAGCATCCCCTTTTGTTTGAGAATCCTTTTGTTTTGATTCTTTGTTTAGCATCCTTTGTCTTTCTTTGAAATCATTAGAATTCCCTTACGAACTTTAGGATTTTATGTTTTCTTTAATTCCTTTATATTTCATGTTATTCTAAATTTTAGTTTGAAGAAAGAAAGTTATTTTGCTGAAGTTCTTGAAGATTATAGCTATTGTTTCAATTACTTTATTTTCTTTTATGCCATTTATTAGTTTATTCTTGTTGTTCAATATGGATTCCATTGCACCTATTTATTTCAATTGTTTTTATGCAATTCATACTATAATGTTCTAAATCATCATTGTGGGAAATATGATGAAGCCATAATTCAAACTAAAATGATCATTGTATTCATGTTATAGGAAATGTAGATATGCGGAATTTTCATATAATAAGTCTTGCTATGAATTGTATTTTGTAATTGAAATCAATGCATAGAAATGTAAATGACTCGAAAGAGAAATTTAGGTTTTATTAGGAATTCCTAAGTAAGATTTAATAATTCATGTGGAAGCAGTGTTATTGAATTTTATTAGAAATTAACCTAAGTGTTTCATGCAATATTTTTATTAAATTTTTCACTAAGGGATTAGGAGAAATTATTTTAAAGATATTAGGCAATCATATAATTGGGAAATTTATGATTGTGAATTAAAATCCTCATTTGATTTAAATTAGCGGGAGCTATTAAATTAAATTGAGGTAACATTACTTTAACATTTAATTGAGAGTCTTGATGAGCATATTGCAGTATTTCTTCAATATTGTAATACAGTGAAAATAAATAATGTATCTGATGATGTAATTAGGCTACAACTTTTTCCGTTTTCACTTAGAGAAAAAGCTAGGGCTTGGTACAATTCATTGCCACAAGACTCTATAACCACTTGGGTTGATCTCTCATCTAAATTTTTAAGGAGATTTTTTCCACCTGCTAGAACTGCTAGGTTAAGAAATGACATCACAAACTTCACTAAGTTTAGTGGTGAATCACTGTATGAAGCATGGGAAAGATTCAAGGAGGCAATTAGAAAATTCCCCCATCATGGATTACCAGATAATCTCCTTATTGAGATATTCTATCTCAGTTTAGATGATACATTGAGATCTCTAGTAGATGCTGCTTCTAGTGGTGCACTAATGAGTAAGACATATGAAGAGGCTAGTGCTTTGATAGATGAAATGGCCTCTAGTGCACATAATTGGCAACATGAAAGAGGTAAGTCTAGAGTAGCATCTGTCAATGACATGGACACCTTAACAGCTCAGATTTCTGCTCTTACCGCTCAGGTAAGTAAACTCACCTCTGCACCATCTTTTAATGTTAATCAAATTTCTTGTTGTGAGTTATGCTCAGGACCACACTCAACTCTTGAGTGCCCATCTGGAAACTTTTCCTCCTCATCCCATGGAGAGCAAGTAAATTTTTTCAATAATTTCCAAAGAGGAAATCAAGGACCTTATTCAAACACCTACAATCTAGGGTGGCGTAATCATCCAAATTTCTCATGGAGAAATGATAACAATGCACTTAAACCCCTGGATTTCAAAAGCGAGGTCCTAATCATAATACTCCCCATTAACAATATCCTAATCATAATACCACTTCTCAGCAAGGTCAGTCTAAAATGGAAGAACTCATGATAAGTTATATGTAGAAGACTGACACAATGTTGCAAAATCAACAAGCCACCATTAGGAATCTTAAAAATCAGCTTAGTCAAATGTCTCAACAGTTGAGTAATAGACCATCTGGGTCTTTACCTAGTAATACTGAGCAGAATCCTAAGGGTGTAAATGCTATTATGCTAAGAAGTGGTAAGGAATTGGTTGATAAGAAACTTGAGGAAGAGGAGGTTAACCTAGAGAAAGATAAAGGGAAACAAAAGGAAGAGGAACCAAAGCAAAATTCACCAAAAGTGCAAGCATATGTTCCTCCTTTTCCTTTCCCAGGAAGGCTGAAGCAACAGCAATTGGATTCACAATTTGCTAAATTTTTAGAAGTCTTTAAAAAATTGCAAATTAACATTCCTTTTGCAGAGGCACTTCAGCAGATGCCATCATATGCTAGGTTCATGAAGGATTTACTCACAAAGAAGAGGAAGATTGAAGGGAATGAACCAGTGATGCTTACAGGGGAATGTTCTATGATCTTACAAAAGAATTTATCCAATTTACCAAGAAAACAAAGAGATCAGGGAAGTTTTACTGTTCCTTGCACTATTGGTAATTTTCATTTTGATAAAGTACTTATAGATTCTGGTGCAAGTATAAATTTAATGCCTCTGTCCATTTTCAGAAAACTAGGACTTGGAGAATGTAAGGAGACGCACGTCACCTTACAACTTGCGGATAGAAGTGTCAAGTACCCAAAGGGTATAGTGGAGAATGTCCTAGTAAAAGTGGACAAATTCATCTTTCCAGTTGACTTCATAGTCTTGGAAATGGAAGAAGATAGAGAGGTACCCATGATCTTAGGAAGACCATTCCTGGCAACAGGTAAGGCATTGATTGATGTGGAACAAGGTAAGCTTACTTTAAGAGTTATGGATGAACAAGTCACGTTTAATGTGTATGAGGCTACAAAGAAATTTGATGGCTGTAAATCCTGTTACACTATTGATAGTGTTGATGAGCTTTCCTTTGAGTTCATGGAAGAGAATGTAGGTGTGGACACGATGGAGTCAGTCTTTAGGGATTTAGATAATTGGAGTGATGAAGAGGATGAACCCCAAGCAGAACATACTGAACAAGTTTATGAATTCAAGACTCGACACTATGAGGAGCTGGGCACCACTGAGAAGAAACCGATGCCGTCATTGACACAACCCCCGGTGCTTGAACTTAAACCTTTGCCTGGTCATTTAAAGTATGCTTATCTTGGAACAAATGATACTTTGCCAATAATCATTTCTTCTTCTTTGACAAGTGATCAAGAGCAACAACTTTTGGCTGTTCTAAGAGAACATAAGGAAGCTATCGGGTGCACCATTGCTGATATTAAGGGAATTAGCCCTTCAATTTGTACTCATAGGATATTTCTTGAAGCTGTGTGTAAACCTACAGTACAACCACAAAGAAGACTTAACCCAACTCTTAAGGAAGTTGTAAAAAAAGAAGTACTTAAATTGTTAGATGCTGGCATTATTTTTCTAATTTCTGATAGTAAATGGGTTAGTCCTGTCCAGGTTGTACCAAAAAAAGGTGGTATGATTGTAGTACAAAATGAGGCTAATGAATTAATTCCCACTCGCACTGTAACTGGTTGGAGAGTCTGTATAGACTATAGAAAACTGAATGATGCTACCCGCAAAGATCATTTCCCCCTCCCTTTTATAGATCAGATGTTAGAAAAACTTGCAGGGCATGATTATTACTGCTTTTTAGATGGTTATTCTGGTTACAATCAAATCCATATAGCACCCGAGGACCAGGAGAAAACCACCTTTACTTGTCCCTATGGCACATTTGCTTTTAGGAGAATGCCCTTTGGTCTTTGTAATGCACCCGCTACATTTCAAAGATGCATGATGTCCATATTTTCTGACATGATAGAAAATTTCATTGAAATATTCATGGATGATTTTTCTATTTTTGGGAAGTCATTCGAAACATGTCTAACAAATTTAGGATGTGTGCTTAAGAGATGCAAGGAAACTAATCTGCTTCTTAATTGGGAAAAATGCCATTTCATGGTAAGAGAGGGAATAGTCTTAGGGCACAAAGTATCTAAGCAGGGAATTGAGGTTGACAGGGCAAAAATAGAGGTGATAGAGAAGCTACCACCACCTACTACAGTGAAAGGAATCAGAAGCTTCTTGGGACATGCTGGCTTCTATAGGAGATTTATCAGGGACTTCTCTAAAATCTCAAGACCTCTTTGTAATTTACTAGAAAAAGATTCTGCCTTTATTTTTGATGATAATTGTTTGCAGGCATTTAATCTATTGAAGGAGAAGCTCACTACCGCACCAGTGATTGTTGCACCTGATTGGGAGCTTCCCTTCGAGTTGATGTGCGATGCTAGCGACTATGCTATTGGAACGATACTTGGGCAAAGAAAAGATAAGTCATTTCATGTAATATACTATGCGAGTAGAACCTTAAATGAGGCCCAAAGGAATTATGCCACAACTGAAAAAGAACTTTTAGCAGTTATATTTGCATGCGATAAATTCCAGCCTTACCTAATAGGTTTTAAAATCATAGTATATACTGACCATGCTGCCCTTAAGTATTTATTTGCTAAAACTGATGCTAAACCTAGGTTAATTCGATGGATTCTACTACTGCAAGAATTTAACCTGGAAATTAAAGATAAGAAGGGAACTGAAAATGTGGTGGCTGATCATTTATCCCGTCTGGAATCTAATTTTTTTTATTCACCTATTAATGAAAAGTTCCCCGATGAACAATTGCATGTAGTAGAAGTTCAAGGATTACCTTGGTATGCTGATATCGTTAATTATTTGGTTAGCAAAATCACTCCATATGGTTTATCCTACCAACAGAAAAAGAAATTTTTACATGATGTGAAGTTTTATTTTTGGGATGAACCATATCTCTTTAAAAATTGTGCTGACCAAATAATTAGACAATGCGTACCTGAAAGTGAATAGCTTAGCATTATACAGCATTGTCATTCTAGAGAGGTAGGAGGTCACTTTGGTATGGAAAAAACGGCAGCAAAAATTTTATCTTGCGGATTTTATTGGCCCAGTTTGTTTCATGATTGCAGGAACTTCATTATGAATTGTGCTCAATGCCAAAGGACTGGCAATATTTCAAGAAGACATGAATTACCACAAAATAATATACTTGTAATTGAACTTTTTGACGTTTGGGGAATCGACTTTATGGGTCCTTTTCCCTCATCTTTTTCAAACAAATATATTCTTTTAGCTGTTGATTATGTTTCGAAATGGGTAGAGGCAGTTGCTCTACAAACTAATGACAGTAGGGTTGTCATTAAATTTTTGAAAAAGAATATATTTTCAAGATTTGGGGTACCTAGAGCTATAATAAGTGATGGGGGAACACATTTTTGTAACAAGCAATTTGAGAAATTATTATTAAAATATGGAGTTACTCATAAAATTGCCACCCCTTATCATCCACAAACGTGTGGACAGGTTGAGGTATCCAATAGGGAAATTAAGCGAATCTTAGAGAAAACTGTCAATGCATCCCGAAAGGATTGGTCTTTAAAACTTGATGATGCATTGTGGGCTTATAGAACAGCTTTTAAAACACCTATTGGAATGTCCCCCTACAAGATTGTTTTTGGTAAATCATGTCACCTACTCGTAGAGCTTGAGCACAAGGCATACTGGGCCATAAAATACCTTAACTTTGAGTTGCAAGCTGCAGGTGAAAAGAGGTTGCTCCAATTGAATCAAATGGCCGAGATGAGAGAGGAAGCATATGAAAATGCGAGAATTTACAAGGAGAGAGCAAAGCGATGGCATGATAAGAACATCTTACAGCGAGAGTTCTTGCCTGGTCAAAGAGTCTTATTGTACAACTCTCGATTGAAGCTATTCCTAGGTAAGTTGAAATCATGATGGTTTGGACCATTTGAAATTGTTAATGTGTTTCCTTATGGTGCAGTTGAGTTGAAGGCAGAAGACAACCGTACTTTCAAGGTAAATGGTTATCTTCTCAAACATTACTATGAAGGGGAACATGTTGATAGAAATGCCACAGCTGTGGATTTAGGAGATTCAAGAACTTGAACTGGAAAAGTCGGGCTAGCGACTATAAACTAAGCGCGTCATGGGAGGCAGCCCATGCTCAATAAGTATATACACTAGTGTTTTAATTTCGTTACAAAAAAAAAAAAAGAAACTAATTCAAGGCTGGATAAGAGCCGCCGGTGCATTCAAGACACTCCAAGGATGACAGACATTTTGGGAGGAATTTTCTTCCTAATGAACAATTTTACACTAGGGAATTACCAGTATTTCAATTTCTACATTGACATTCTTTTCCTTAATTTTGTGATATATTAGGAACAATGAGGACATTGTCCAATTTAAGTGTGGGGAAGGGATTATAAATGTAGAAGTATAATGATTGCACACATCATGAGCTTACAAATCCCATGCTTTATTTATGTTCTTAAATTGAAATCCTGAAATTGACTTAGATTGGTGCCCTACTCACCAACTATTGTGACTAGTTTACATAGTTAAAATTTAATAGTAAAATCTCTAGAGAACAGGGTTTACCCTATGTTTAGCCTTTGAACTTGAGATTGAGTCCTTAAGTTGAAAAAAAAACAAGCAAGTTTACTTCAAGGAAAAATTGGTTAGGATAAATCTCTCTTGAAATTTCTTTGAGAATACCTTAACACCTAGTGAAAGAGGTAAATGAAATATTTTACTTAGTGAACCCTTAAAAAAAAAAAAAAGAGCCTTTACTCCAATAACTCAGGAAAGTGAGTTAAGAGTATCCAATCTTAAATGTTAGTGTGAGGAAGAGTTCGTAGGGGTCCCTTTAAAACCTGGTCACTTAGGCGATGAGCCTAGGATGTGCCGACTCAATGAACTCACAATAACGAGAAGGGCGGAAAGGCAAAAATTTAGTACCTTAATGAAAACCAGGTTGACATGGGCGAGCTTTAGTCCCTCAGAAGAGTGAAGTCTCACTCCGCTACAATTAAGGCAAAAAAAAAAAAGGGAGAAATTCTAGGAAAAAAATGGATACCATATGCTTTCACTCCTTGTTATCTTGTTTAGAGAAGTAAAATTGAGGGAGATGATACTTGCTAATAACCAATGAAGTTTAAATGAATGTTTTTCCTTATGGACTAAGTATTGTTTTCTATTGTTAAACACTGGGATTAAAAATCTGTTGTTTTAGATTAACTACTAAATTTCAACTAGATATACTAGTTACAAACTTCAGTATGGTCAGAACAATGGGCACCAGAAGTTCAATGATGGATTTCTCTTGTTTAAATCAATTATTTTGCTTGAGGACAAGCAAAAGTTCAAGTGTGGGGATGTTGATAAGATCACATTATACTTATATTTTCTTTTGGACTTATATTAAATTTATTTCAATATTATAAGAAAATATAAAGAAATGATACTTAATGGTGTTTATTGTGAAAATACAGGTTTTGAGGACCCAAAAGTAAATTACAATTTAATTGGAGGAGTTTTTCACAAAATTGAAGAAGCGAGCAGAGGATTCCAATAAAGGCCGCCGGCCTTGGGCCGGCCTACATTCAAGGTCGCTGGCTTTGAGCCGGCCTATATTAAACCGGCCTTAAAAAGCATTAAAGCCGTCGGCCTTAAAGCCGGCCTACATTTAAGGCCGCCGGCCTTGAGCCAGCCTTGAACCGGCCTTCATTACTCCCCGGATATCCATTGCGAAAATCTCTCCAAAATCGTATCTTATTTAATTTGCTGACTCAAATCCTCATCAGATCAACCTTATCCCCCTCCTCTTTGGATCTATAAATAGGCCCCTTGTGTGAACCTTGAGAGCATCCCCTTTTGTTTAGCATCCCCTTTTGTTTAGAATCCCCTTTTGTTTGAGAATCCTTTTGTTTTGATTCTTTGTTTAGCATCCTTTGTCTTTCTTTGAAATCATTAGAATTCCCTTACGAACTTTAGGATTTTATGTTTCCTTTAATTCCTTTACATTTCATGTTATTCTAAATTTTAGTTTGAAGAAAGAAAGTTATTTTGTTGAAGTTCTTGAAGATTATAGCTATTGTTTCAATTACTTTATTTTCTTTTATGCCATTTATTAGTTTATTCTTGTTGTTCAATATGAATTCCATTGCACCTATTTATTTCAATTGTTTTTATGCAATTCATACTATAATGTTCTAAATCATCCTTGTGGGAAATATGATGAAGCCATAATTCAAACTAAAATGATCATTGTATTCATGTTATAGGAAATGTAAATATGCGGAATTTTCATATAATAAGTCCTGCTATGAATTGTATTTTGTAATTGAAATCAATGCATAGAAATGTAAATGACTCGAAAGAGAAATTTAGGTTTTATCAGGAATTCCTAAGTAAGATTTAATAATTCATGTGGAAGCAGTGTTATTGAATTTTATTAGAAATTGACCTAAGTGTTTCATGCAATATTTTTATTAAATTTTTCACTAAGAGATTAGGAGAAATTATTTTAAAGATATTAGGCAATCATATAATTGGGAAATTTATGATTGTGAATTAAAATCCTCATTTGATTTGAATTAGCGGGAGCTATTAAATTAAATTGAGGTAACATTACTTTAACACTTAATAAAGGATTAAGGTTTTGTTAATTTCTTGTGAAAATCCATATAGCTATGAGTTATTATAACATGAAGGCAATATGATTAGTAGAATTAGGGTGGATTCTATTTCCCATCATCAATTCATCATTTTTCAAACACAATTCTCTTTTTAAGCATTTAGTATAATTCATTCAATTCTCATCAAATATCATTGCCTAAATAATAGTAGAAATTGATAAAGGTCTATTACTTAATCAATCTTCGTGGTTCGACACTCTTCTCTCACTATATTACTTGATCCGATCCGGTACACTTGCCGGTATTTATTCACGCTCATTTTATATCTCTTTTTGTGTGGATCAGCCATCATACCCAGCTTGATAACGTGGTCTCCTTCTACTGCCAAGGGAGTTACCACCGTGTTGAAATGAGAGAATTTATCAAGTGCCTAGGTATTTATGACAATGAGTTTATCGACTCCGATGAGTTCTCTCAGCTTCCAGATGCTTTTCCCAGGGGCTTATTGCAGTATAGAGTGTGGAACAGTATGGGAGATGGTAGGTATGATCCATCCAAATCTAAGGGAAGCCATTTACGGGATCCTGCCGTGTGTATGCTTCATTACATTTTAGCCCATTCAACCACTGGTAGAGGTGATTCTCAAGGGGTTGTGAATGCTTCGGACTTGTACCAGTTGTGGAGTATGATCACAGGTACCCGGGTTAATGTTGGATTAGCAGCTGTTTGGTGTTTGAAAAAACAGTGCGATCTAAGGCATCACAAGGTTTTTGTCAGCTCCTGGATTACCCGTATTCTGAAGAACGATGGTGTCTTTCCAACACGGGTTCCAAGGGACATTTGTAGAAGGAGTACCTCTTTCCCTAAGGGTGTTTTGTGGAGGTGGAGGTTTCGCATACTGGATGCATCTGAAGAACAACAAGAGCAGGAGGTAGAACCCGAGCAGGATGAAGAGCAAGGGTAAGCTCAAGAACAGGCCGTACCGAACCAGGAGCTAGCAGATTCTGTAAAGAGATTGACCGTGGATTTGGAAGAAATTAAGAGAGAACAAGCCAGGCAGTCAAAGCGGGTGAAGGGCCTAAAGAGTTATTTGGTCACGTGTTTATCACGAATTGATGAGAAATTGGGGGTAGATCTTCTCCCATGTGGTGGCTCTAGTGATGAGGATGTCGTATTACAAGCTACTCGGGTTGTTTCTGGAGGAGATCGTCACTCGAGCGGTGCATATGATCCAAGTTTTCATTTTGGAGAATCCTCGGGTGCAGCTTTCATGGCACGACGTGAAAGTCCAGTAGTTGCTACTGCCACAGCGAGCAATCAGCAGGATACTGAGATGATTGGATCTGATTTGATGAGAGCCATGATGGGAGCCAAGCCAGAAGATGGAATGTGGATCCTCTTAAAGTACCACCTAGACCTATCACATGAACTCGAGCAAAACGATTCAAGGAAGCACTTAATGGGTTGATAAAGGATGTCCATGAAGTTGGAAAGGATTAGAGCAATCATGAAGCTGGAATGGATTGGAACAACCATGGGAATGCCTTTGCTCTTGTACAAGTCATAATGGATATGGGTTGAAGAGGGCATGTCTTTACAAGGCACGTCCGTGTAGGAGTCTGGAGGTTACACAGAATCATATACGATCGTATACACGGTTCAAAGGCACGGCCATGTATGGTGTCAAGAATTTCCACAGAAAGATACATGACTAGAAGTACACGGTCGTGTATTTTGTCAAGATTTCCACAGAAAGATACACGACTAGAAGTACACGGTCGTGTACATTGTCAAGATTTCCATAGAAAGATACACGACTAGAAGTACACGGTCGTGTACATCTCCAACTCCAGTCATGTACTTCTCCATCACCGGCTCCAAGGCCGTCGGCCTTCATTCCCACGCTGTCGGCCTTTATGTCTTGTTTTGCTATTTTTACGCAACTTATTGAAGTGATGTCGTTTTGGGGCTTTATTGTTACGAATCATAAACCCTACTATAAAACTCCTAGGGTTTAGAACAGCTAGAATATAGAACATACAACATTGAAGTTTGAAAAACACTTTTGAGAGAATTCCTCTCTTGGTTCTTTAAAGAACTAATCTCAAACTTATCGGATTTTTTCTTCCGTGGCGTTCATCCCAACTTATCAATTAGTCTTTCATCCCGATTGTGGCGTCTTCATATTATACCAAGGTTCTTGTCTCGCTTATAGACAACGGGTCGCGGTTTCCACTTGAGTGTATTTGGCATCTTAGGTAGCGAATTCTGAACGTATTGGTATTGGGTTTCATCACACGTTGGCGTGGTTCATATCGGTTAGGAATCCGAGCAAACCGATTTCGTATTAGTTTGGTATTAGAGCCTAGGTTTGTTAAACATCAGTTCGGTTTGAGGAAGGTAACATCAAAACCCTAACTCCAATCGTTCATATCAATTGTTCGTATTCAATTTCACAGTGTTAATTGTCTATTGAAAGTGTAGTACCTACTATTCAATTTTGTTACAAAAAAAAGGAAGAATCACGACAAAAAAAAAGGGGACCGTGATCAAGAGCAGCAAACAAAGGCGACAAAAAAAAAAGGAAAAATTTCGAGCCCTAGAGTTGCTTTGAATTATACGGAAGGGAATTGACGTAGTTTGGGTTAGTTCCAAGAGGATTGAGAAGAGGAATTGGCGAATTGATATCATTATTGCTTGTGAGAATACACGAGTGACTGTGTGATATCATCATTTGAGCGAAACACGTAAAGGAGTGTATCGTGACGCTTAATCATATATATATATTTGTGTTCGTGCTAACCTTTTTTCTGCAGGGACGATGTCAAGGCAACATTCTCCTAAAGGTGAGAGGGGAAGGTTTGATGCTAGGTTAGTGATTGAGGCGTTGAGGGGTGAGATGAAGAGAATGTTTTAGGAGGGCATGGAACAAATTCATGAGACGGTGGAACAAAGACTAAAGCAATCTAAAAACGTCTTCCAAGGGCGTAAGAGGGAGAGTTGTTTTAGGAGAGTACAAAGGGGTGGAGATGAAATGTCTGATGATGAATTTGATGAACCTTCTGTCGGGAGTTATAGAGGTTATAGTGGTAGGAATAGAGGAACTAGGGATTGGGGAGATAGAGGAGATAGGAATAGAGAGGATAATCAACTGAGTAGTATAAAGATGAAGATTCCTCCTTTCTAAGGGAAGAATGATCCCGAGGCGTACTTAAAGTGGGAGAAGAACGTAGAGATGGTGTTTGACTGTCATAACTATAGTGGGAGAAAGAAAGTGAAACTTGCTGCCATTGAATTTTCGGATTATGCCATAGTGTGGTGGGATCAACTAATGTTGAATAGAAGAAGGAGTGGCGAATCACCTATTGAGTTTTGGGAAGAGATGAAGAGGGTAATGAAGAACGGTTTGTGCCTACGTATTACTATCGTGAATTACACAACAAATTGCAAACTCTTAGGCATGGAAGCCAAAGTGTGGATGAGTATTTCAAGGAGATGGAAGTTATTATGATTAGGGCGAATGTAGAGGAGGATAGAGAGGCTACCATAGCTAGGTTTCGTGCAATTGTAGCATTATGTAAAATTGGAAGATGTGGTTCATATGGCTGTAAAGGTTAAGAACCAACACAGGAGGAAAGGTAGTAGTACTGCACGGTTTCAATAGGGTACTGGTTCATCCGCCTGGAAGACTAACTAATGGAAGAAGAAAGAAAAGCCTTTATCCACCAAACCAAAAGGAGAGCAGAGGTAAGCGGGTTCTACTCCTGGTGATCAAGGTAAACCTGACTCTTCTACTCCTAGAAATCGTGACATTAGATGTTTTAAATGCCAAAGTAGAGGCCATATTGCTAGTTAATGTCCGAATAGGCATGTTATGATTCTGCGTGATGATGGTGAGTATGAGACTGAGGGGGATAGCGAAGAGGATGATATGCCTCCATTAGAGGACGCTAGTGATGATGAGGAGCCTGCAATAGGGAGGTTAGTGGCAGTAGTGAAGAGAGCTTTGAATGTGCAGGTAAAGGAAGAAGAGGAGGTGCAAAGAGAGAATATCTTTCATACTAGATGTTATCTAGGTGATCATATTTGCAGTTTGATCATTGATGGAGGAAGTTGCACTAATGTGGTGAGTAATTTTATTGTTGAGAGGCTGGGACTCAAGACTACTAAACACCCTAGTCCATATAAATTGCAGTGGTTGAGTGATAGTGGAGAGACTAAGGTGAGTAAGCAAGCCTTGATTGCTTTTCGCATTGGTAGGTATGAGGATGAGGTGTTATGCGATAGTGCCAATGCAAGTGTGTCATGTGTTGTTAGGGAGGCCATGGCAATTTGATAGGAAGGTTGTTCATGATGGCTTTTCTAACAAGTATACGCTTGTTCACCAAGGGAAAAGCTTTAATCTTAAACCTTTAACACCTAAACAAGTGTATGAGGATCAGTTGCAGCTACAACAATCTTTTGCAAAACATAAGGTGAGTGAAAAACAGAGGGAGAGTGAGAGAGCAAAAGACAGCGAGAGAGAAAAGGAATACAAAAGTCAATCTCAAAAGGAAAAAGAGAGGAAGGCTGGAAAGAGTGTGAGAGACCAAGTTGAAGGGGGATCAACTTTGGTGGTGAGTGAAAAGGAGAGTGCAGCCTTGCAAAAGGAGAGTTGTGTGGCAAGAGCAAGTGTAGTGAGGAGAGCGTTAGTGATGAAGCAACCTATGTTGTTGCTGGTTTTTAAGGAAACTTGTTTGAATACTAACGAACTATTTAACTCTTTGCTTAGTGTGGTTGTGTCTATTGTGCAGGACTTTGAAGATGTCTTCCCTGAGGAGATTCCAAAGGGATTACCACCTATTCGTGGTATTGAGCACCAGATTGACCTTATACCCGGAGCATCAATTCCAAACAAACCGGCTTATAGGAGCAATCCAGAGGAGACAAAGGAACTCCAAAGGCAGGTCGATGAATTAATGGAGAAGGGGTACGTGAGAGAAAGCATGAGTCCATGTGCAGTGCCTGTGATTTTGGTGCCTAAGAAGGATGGGTCATGGAGAATGTGTGTTGACTGCCGTGCCATCAACAACATCACGGTAAAGTATCGTCATCCCATTCCTCGCTTAGATGACATATCAGATGAGTTATATGGGTCTAGTGTCATTCCTCATAAGCCTTGGGTAGATATTTCCATGGATTTTGTGTTAGGATTACTCAGGTCTAGACATGGTCGAGATTCTATTTTTGTAGTCCTGGATAGATTCTCTAAAATGGCACATTTCATTCCTTGTCACAAAACAGATGATGATTGCAATATTGCTACTTTGTTCTTTAGGGAAGTTGTGAGATTACATGGTATGCCTAGAACAATTGTATCGGATAGAGATGCTAAGTTCTTGAGCTACTTCTGGAAGACCTTGTGGGCTAAGTTAGGAACTAAGTTATTGTTTTCTACTACTTGTCATCTACAGACAGATGGTCAAACTGAGGTAGTAAATCGAACTTTATCTACTTTGTTGAGGGCTGTCATTAAAAAGAACATTAAAAGTTGGGAGGATTGTTTGCCGTATGTTGAATTTGCCTATAATCGCACAATGCATTCTACTACTAAGTTTACTCCTTTTGAAATTGTGTATGGTTTTAATCCACTAACTCCTTTGGATTTATCACCTTTGCCTATTTCTGAGTATGTTAATCTAGATGGCAAGAAGAAAGTAGAATTTGTTAAACAGATCCTTGAGAAGGCAAGGCTAAACATTGAGCGAAGAACATAGCAGTATGTGAAACAAGCCAACAAGGGTGATGGGTGTCGAATCCAACAAAAATAAAAACCTACTCCTAGACAATGATATGATTTGCGTATAGTAGTGAGTAGGGTCATATCCACAGGGATTGGTTAAATATATTTCTATTAGAAGAGAATAGAGAGGAAAAGAAGAATGGGGGGGTTTTGTTTGTGAATCAAAATAATATTGAAACAAGATAATAAAATCAAATATTGATAAAAGCCTAGCCAAAGGAATCAAGATAGTTTAATTCTAGGAATTGATCATTGATGCAAATGTTTTCTATTCTTATTCCTAGATAAACTGGTTATGGTTATTAACAAGCTTTAACAACCTATCTCTCATTACTTCCTCGATAATCAAAATAAGCTCTTTGATTATTTCTCTTATCGATTAGACAACCCTAAACAAGCTCTTAGGATTTAATCTATCAATAGCATTAAAAACAAGAGAGACCACCAATTTATGCCAGTAGATTATAAGATAACCTATTTAAACAAGATCATACATCTCCATAACATGAATTCGATCATCTATTTTATAATCAAACATGTTATTGTGTCACCGAGACTAGAACTATCAAACAATTACGGATTTGACGTGCTAGTTGACAATATATTAACTTGCTAATTGAGTAGAAGAGCTCTAATTCATACCAATCAACAAAGATAATATTGACAAAACGTTCAGAAAACATATGAATATCCAAAAACAAAGAATAGATTAAAGACAAATCAATTAGATCTCACAATTCGTGGAGAATTAAACTTCAGTGACCCTTTGGCTAGAAAATCTGCTTAGCTACACATGTTCATCATCAAAACGAAAATTAAAAGTAAAAACATGATAAGCCTCTGTTCCCAGTTTCCTTGCTCTGCCTCCTTCCTTCCTTCTTGTCTCCAAGATGATCCCAGATTATAAACTCCTCTAGGGTTAGTTCTATTTATATTGTTAAGGGAATGTCAGAGGATCTTTAGCTAGCAAGATACGAAAATATCTTTCCTTTTTGATGTAAATCTCGAGAAGTGAATAATCGTCCGCCTGGCACGCCCTATAACACGGTCGTGGGTCAAGCCGTGCCTTCCTCTGTGTATAATTCACATATCATCTTCCGTGTCCAGTGTGTGCCACAGCTTCAACCACGGCAAGATCCTAAGCTGTGTCATCCTCTGGTCGATGTTCCATAATTTCTCCTCCTTGTTTAGTATATGGCACGTCTTCCATTTCAACTTCCACCACAGCTTCAACCACGGCTTCCACCACGGCCAGATCACGAGCCGTGTCTCTCTCTGTTGATAGTCCACATTTCCACCTTCTTGTGCAGTGTATAGCACGATTTGCACCACGACCAGATTATAAACTGTGCCTCCTTTTAGACAGATACACGGCCGTGTACTTCAATTATGTATTTTCATGTTGATTCAAAACCAAGTACACGACCGTGTACTTCAACTACACG
The DNA here is from genome assembly GCA_037954665.1 of Laguncularia racemosa. Taxonomy (NCBI): domain Eukaryota; kingdom Viridiplantae; phylum Streptophyta; class Magnoliopsida; order Myrtales; family Combretaceae; genus Laguncularia; species Laguncularia racemosa. The sequence continues at coordinate 153,120 of JBBMOL010000508.1, read as the reverse complement.
CCCATATACTTTCCTCCGGTGGTGTAAATCCTTGTCTTTGATCCAAGTTGTGGATGACTTCTCTAATTTACTTGAATTAGCACCCTTGACTCCATTTAACCTGATTTATCACCATAATAGAATTAAGTACCATTTCCTTATGATTTCTATAAAATCAATAATAAATTAACATAATTCATACTATAAAGATTGAGTATAAAATGGCTCTATCAAAGGATCGTCGACAAGCTGTCTTTGAACCTGGAGATTGGGTTTGGGTTCGCATGCGTAAAGAGCGGTTTCCTGTACAGCGTCGTTCTAAACTACTTCCTAGAGGCGATGGACCATTTCAAATTCTTGAGCGCATCAATGATAATGCATACAAGATAGATTTACTAGGAGAGTATCAAGTAAGTGCTACATTTAATGTTACTGATTTGAGTCATTTTGATGTAGGCGATGATTTGAGGACAAATCCTTTTCAAGAGGAGGGGAATGATGAGAGCCATGATGGGAGCCAAGCCAGAAGATGGAATGTGGATCCTCTTGAAGTGCCACCTGGACCTATCACAAGAACTCGAGCAAAACGATTCAAGGAAGCACTTAACGGGTTGATAAAGGATATCCATGAAGTCGGAAAGGATTGGAGCAATCATGAAGCTGGAATGGATTGGAACAACCATGGGAATGCCCTTGCTCTTATACAAGTCATAATGAATACAGGTTGAAGAGAGCATGTCTTTACAAGGAACGGCCGTGTAGGAATCTGGAGGTTACACAGAATTATACATGGTCGTATACACGGTTCAAAGGCACGGCCGTGTATGGTGTCAAGAATTTCCACAGAAAGATACACATCTAGAAGTACACGGTCGTGTATGTTGTTAAGATTTCCATAGAAAGATACACGACTAGAAGTACACGGTCGTGTACATCTCCAACGCCGGCTCCAAGGCCGCCAGCCTTCATTCCCACGCTACCGGCCTTCATGTCTTGTTTTGTTATTTTTACGCAACTTATTGAAGTGATGTCGTTTTGGGGCTTTATTGTTACGAATTGTAAACCCTACTATAAAACTCCTAGGGTTTAGAACAGATACAATATAGAACATATAACATTAAAGTTTGAAAAAACCCTTTTGAGAGAATTCCTCTCTTGGTTCTTTAAAGAACTAATCTAGAACTTATCGGATTTTTCTTCCGTGGTGTTCATCCCGACTTATCAATCGGTCTTTCATCCCGATTGTGGCGTCTTCATATTATACCAAGGTTCTTGTCTTACTTATAGACAACGCGTCGCGGTTTCCACTTGAGTGTGTTTGGCATCTTAGGTAGCGAATTCTGAACGTATTGGTATTGGGTTTCGTCACACGTTGGCATGGTTCGTATCAGTTAGGAATCCGAGCAAACCGATTTCATATCATGATTCTTCTCGCCAATCGAGCATTGTACCGTTGCCATCTGATGATGACTTTAGTAGTTGATCTCGCGGGTAGATAGATGGAAGTTGGACCTTGGAGATTTGGACCGTTGTGCAGAACAGCCGTTCTACTTTTGTTTTTACCGTCCTAACTTGTTTGATTCTGGAAGACTGACCAATCACTAGTGTTTGAAACAGAAAATGCTGATTATAGTTAGCTTTATTTTCAGTTGATTATTAGTTTCTTTTGTTTTGTTTTTTTTTTGTGAGATACAGGCTTTCAAAGTACACCAACCTTTAGCAGGGGTTCTCATGACTTTACTTGGGCGTCGCTTGACTTTCTGTTAAAGATCCGCGTTATAAGAGAGTTCAGGGAAGTTTTCGTTTTCCTTTTATTTTCTTTTTGCTGTTATTCTTTGCTTCCCTTTATGCATTTCATGAAGACATTGGGGACAATGTCTATTATAAGTGCGGGGAAGGGGGTTAGGAAAATGAAACTAGGATATAAGGGTTGTGCAATAAAAAATGTAATTTCCTCTTATTTAAGGTATATTCGATGATGACTTTTGACAATCAAGGACTGTTGAGATTTGTTCATACCCCTGTGGAAAATCTTAAACAATTTTTATTCTCTTATTTTGTATTAGAAATACGTTGCTAAAATTACAAGATGAAATCCAAGTGAAGTAAACTTACTTGTTATTTAACCTCTACTTTTAGGAATTGAGATTGGATTAAGGTCACTAGTGAGTTTACTATGCTCTTCTTTTTGCTCAGTAGGTGAGTTATGTAACTTGGAGTGAAGGAGTAAATGATACTTGTAACTTGGTGATTCCTTTTCAAAGAAGTTTCTGAAAAAAAAAATTGGGAGTAATTGAAGAATATAATAATATATAAATAGTTTAGAAGTGGACCTCATAGACTTGAGTAATTAAGCCTGTGAGATACCTTTTTAGGGAATAACATCTATTGACTCGGGTGACGAACTTGGGATCAATGGCTGAAAGTTCACTACAAGGGTCGTGAAAAAAGTCTGAGAAAACTGAACTTAAAGGAGCTTATATGAATGATAGTTGATTGATTGAGATGGTAGAGGTTCGAAGGGGTATCTTTAAAACCTAGTAGCCTAAGACCACCTGGTTTGGGACTTACTGACCAAGGAAACCGTCTTAAATAATTAATTAATTAATTAAATGAGTTAATTGGACTCAAACAAGTAAATCCTAGGGACGCCCTCTACACTGAGGGAATAACGTCTGTTAACTCGAGTCATGAACTCGGGATTATCGATCGAAAGTTCGTTACATGGGTCGGTTAACTTAGTTAAGTGCTTTAATGGTAAACTCCCAAGATTAACTTAAGAATTGGATGAAAAAGAAAAGGAAGAGCTAGGGGACAAGTGGATACAACATGCCTTTAGCCCAAGTTGTGTTGCTTACAATAGTGGTTAAATGGATTGTATACTTTATTTTACTAGTCTCGAGCTTGTGGCAATTTTGACTTTGGGAATTTTAGTTTAAATGATAAGGGTAATAGTTTAATTTACTTGGATTAGCTTTGGGAATTTTAGTATTTGTATTTTGTATACAACTAACGGTAAGATTGAGTAAAGATTATCAATGATTGAGGTGTAGCATGAACTCGATGATGTTGAAATATCTTCTCGATTGTTGGAACTTATGAGAACTTGTCCTTTGGGTTTTCTTTAATCCGTGTTTGCTTGAGGACAAGCAAAAGCTTAAGTGTGAGGAAATTTGATAAAAGTAAATTAATCCTTATAAATCATGGGCGTTAATGATGAATTTGTGTAGTCTTTTGAATAAAATCAATGCGGATTCGGTACGTAACAGATAAATATATCAGTTTCAGGGTATAATACCAAAAAGAAGTGGAAAGATAACAAAAGGAGCATGATTGAAGCTTAAAAGATCAAGTTAAAGCTACTTAGGGACATCATAGGGAAAGCCACGCCCGTGTCATGAACCGTGTGCACACTTGAGGATGAAAGTTGTCACTTGGAAAGGAAGCACGACTTGTGATATGGGTGTGCTTGAAGCTGTGGCAGAAGCTGCAAAGAGGTGGAAAAATCCAGAACATGGCACGGTTTATAATCTAGCCGTGCCACACACTGAACAAGAATGAGGAATTGCGGATTATCGACCAGAGGGAGACACGGTTCGAAATCTGGCCATGTTGGTGGGCATGTCAGGTGAATGTTATTCACTTTTCGAGATTCACTTGGAAAAGGAAAGATACATTTGTATCTTTCCAGCTGAAGATCCTCTGCCATTTCCTAGAAAGTATAAATTGAACAACCTTAAGGAGAGAAGGAGGAGGCGACAGGAGAGAAACCCTAGAGACAAGAAGTTAGACGAGTTTTCGGAATTGAAGCCAAGATCTTTATGTTTGGATTTATTTATGGATTCAATTATTTTCTCTTTTGTTCTTCTTATTAGATTCATGAGTAGCTAATTGTTATATACCTGATCCCTTGAGAAACCCCTAATTGTCATGTAACGGATTTGTTGATGTTTCAATAATTAATCCTGATCTTTGAGTTTATTCATGTTGCAATCATGGTTTATTCATCTTGATATGTGTGCAGTATTAGGATTGAATTAGATCTCTGTTATTAAGATTGAGAAATCGTTTAATAGAGTAGATCTAGCATGAATAAAAAGATCACTTGTAATCCTAGAGATAAGTTATAGGAGGTTTTCTATATTGAATGAGGTCATTGTGGTCTGGTTCAATTGAGAGTCCTAGGATTTTATTGCAATCTTAATTATGTTAATTAAAGAGAGATCTTAATTGATTTAATTAGGATTAGGGATTATTGATCTTGAGAAAGACCTTAATCTAGTGTAAGAAACTCCGCAGATCAGAGATGTTGTGTATTAATCATTGGAAAGTTTGTAATTGAATAAAAGGTACATGAGAATTAGGGGTGGATCTTGGGTAGGGTATGTTTAGATAATTGAATTAACTAAAGGAGTATTTGAATATCTTTACTCGGATCATTTTATTTGTTCCTTTCAGATTTAATCAGTAATTAAGATAATTGAGATCATCAATAGTGAGAAGCTAAATAGTAGGATAATCATTAGTACTAGTACTTATAAGTCTTCGTGGGATCGATACTTGTACTTCAATGCTATACTGTTAATTGATAGGTACACTTGCTTGAGAACTGATCGTAAGCTAGGATTGAGTATAGGATTTAACTTATTAGAACGATCATATCGTCCACCAATAACTTTGGGGTCAATCCTTACCTGAATAGGAATTTCAAGCCACCAAAGCGTCTAGAATATGTGAAGCTATAGATGCCTTCATTTAATGGCAGGAGTTCAGCAGATGACTACCTAGATTGGGAAGATAAGGTTGAGGGCCTTTTTGAGTACTATAAGATAGATGATAACACTAGAGTTTGTCTTGCTGCTATTGAGTTTATAGGTTATGCTGCCTTGTGGTGGAAGAATTTGGTGATTAGCAGGCAAAGGATGGAGAGGCTGAAATTCACACCCGGAGAGACATGAAAAGGGTTCTAAGGAAGAGGTTCATTCCTAAGCACTATAGGCAGGAACTGTTTATGCATCTACAAACATTGAGACGGGGAGGCAAAACAGTTGATGATTATGTCTAGGTGTTTGAAACATTAATGATCGGGTACGGGTCAATAGAGCCTTCTAAGCAAACCCTAGCACGTTTTGTGTCTAGGTTGAACTACGAGATAGCCTGTGTTGTTGAGCTACAAATGTATAGTACACTTGATGAGGCTATACAGTTAGCTTTGAAAGTGGAAAGGTAGAGGCGATCTAATCCATTCAGGGTTATTAGTAACAGGCCTAGTAATACTACTAAGCCCATGGGGGCTGATGGTCAATTAGGTGGACCAAAGGGAGCAAGCGAGCATGCCAGGGTAGTAGATAGAGTTATACCTAGCACAGAAAAGGAGAAAATTATCTCTGGGAAAGGCAAAGAGGTAGTTGGATCTGATGTTAGACAAACAATACCGGGGTCGACTAGTGGGAAGATGCGCTAGATTAAATGCTTCAAATGCATGAGATTTTGACATATGGCTGCATAGTTTCCCAATAAGAGAGTAATGATAGTTATAGAGGGCACTAAAGAAGAAGATGAAGAAGAAGCTATCGAGCCTACAGATCTATCCATGGCTTTGCAGGAGTACTATGATGATCAATACACTGAGACACATGAGGATAAAAAGGGTGAACATTACTTACCTATTAATGTGTTACACAGGGTTTTGACTTTATCTTTAGAGGCTAGGGACATACAGAGGGAGAACCTATTCCATGCACCTTGCTGAATTCGAGGTAACCTTTGTGTGCTATTAATTGATAGTGGTAGTTGCACTAATGTTATATCTGTTGCATTAGTAGATAATTTACAACTAGCCACTAGCCTGCATCTTAGCCCTTACAAATTGCATTAGTTAGATGACTGAGATAGTCTATATGTTATACAGAGGGTAAAGGTGCTAATCAGTGTAGGAGAAAAATACAGTGATGAGATTATCTGTGATGTGCTTCCTATGTACACCTTTCACTTATTGTTGGGTAGACCCTGATTGTTTGATAGAAAGGTGTTACATGACGAGTTCAGAAAAACTTACATGTTTCAAAAGGATGGTACACGGATAGTCTTGATGCTTATGTCTCCATCCGAGGTGTGCTCTTTCCAAGGACAAATTAGAAATACTTCTAGTTCTTCTAAAAGTCTGGCAAACAAGCAAACCAAGACATTGGGTTTCAGTCTAAGAGATGACCCCTTAGATTTGAGGGTAAATCTTTTAGAGGCAAAAGGAGATGATGGGAATCTACCCTACGGTTCCAGCAGTAGGGGAACCTGACTTGGATGTATGAGCCCAAACATCCACATATGGCCATTTTCATCTAATAATGTTTGATTTTATACTTTAGCAGGTACATTGATCGATTTTATAGGATGGTTAAATAACATGCACTAAGGATCAACTTGCAAGACATTTTTGGAGTCACATCCAACAATCCACAAATTTTTCAATTGAAGTGAAGAACCAGCCACTTGAAGACCATCTTTTGCACTTGTAATTGTCATTTTTGAACTAGCCATTTTTGTTCATTTTGGAACTTGTAATTTGATTTTAGAACCGGCCACTTAGAGGCATATTTGTAATTTTTTTGAACAATTTTACCCTAATTGGAGCAAGTATGAATACTTGCTAACTAGGGTTTTCAGGGAGCTTTTGTCAATTTGAAAAAGATACAATTTTTTGCTGTGTGAGAAAGTCCCTCTTCCTAGCATCCACTTTTATCAATTTTCTAGGAAATTGTGGTGAGTTTGGCTTGGAATTTCTTGTGAGTAATATCAAGATCTTCTAAGTTTTATCCTTTTATTGCTAGTGTGTAATATCTGGTGATAATTGGCTGATTTTCCTACTTGTTGTTTCACGCCAAATTAGGGTTTATATTGCTAAGATTGCAAAGCAGTTTTAGAGATTGGAATTGCATTTTTATATGTAATTGATTGGTATTGGAATTCCTTTGTAATACATCAAAATTGGATTCACTCCATTGAGACTATATTCAAGCCAATTTGGGGATTTTGTCTTGTTGAATTCTCCAATTAGATTGTGTTCATGTGCTTAAATTATTAAGGCACATCATATGGGCACTTCAACAAGGTTAGACTCTGACTCAAATGGAAAGAAGGTAAGTGAAAAACTTTATAGAAGTCTTATAGGATCCTTGCTATACTTGACTGCATCTAGACCTGATATTTTGTTTAGTGCATGTCTGTATGCAAGATTTCAAAGTGCTCCAAAAGAAACACATTTATCAACCTTTAAGCGAATTTTCAAGTGTTTAATAAATACTTCTAAATTAGGCATATGGTATCCTAAAAATCAAAATTTTAATTTAATAGGATATTTTGATACAGGTTATGCGGGTTGTAAAATTGATAGAAAAAGTGCATCAGGTTCTTGTCAATTCGTAGGTGACAAATTAGTTTCTTGGTCTTATAAGAAACAAAATTCTGTCGCCTTGTCTACAGTTGAAGCTAAATATGTTTCTATTAGTAACTATTGTGCTCAAGTTTTATGGATAAAACAGCAATTAAATGGTTATGGAATGAACTTTAAAAATGTGCCAATTAAATGTGATAATATGAGTGCAATAAATTTAACAAAAAATCCAATACATCATTCTAGTCAAAGCATATAGAAATAATGCATCACTTTATTAGAGATCATGTGAAAAATGGAAATATAAATGTCGAATTTGTACTGACTGAAAATCAATTTGCAGATATTTTTACTAAACTACTTGAAAAATTAAAATTTGAATTTATTAGGAATGAAATGGGAATTTGCAATCCATTTTGTGAATTTTAATTTTCTTTCCCTTTTGGTGTAATTATAAAGACTCCTCTTCTTTTAATTTTTAGAGAAAAGAAAAACCCAAAATGTGCATTTATGTGTGGTCAAATTTCTTCTTTTAAACCGCCATTTATTTGTTCTCTCTCATTTGCTCAATAGTTCACCTTCCTCAATTCTGAATTTTTTTTTTCAAATCTTCAAACTTCAACCAAAAATGGCACCAAAAAAATCCAAGAGAATCAAACAAAAATCTTTCAAGACAAAATCCTCAAATGCTCTACTTGTGATCTACGACGAGTTGTTTGAAAACGCTCAAGAACCTACTATAGATCCTATAATGGAAGAAAACCAAAGTTTAACTAACTTTGCTTCTATTCTTGGTTCTTCGAAAAAGAGTGTGGGAAAGAAAAAGAGTAGTTCACTTACCAAGAAAGGAAAAGAAAAGAAAAGATCAAATGAAGAATGTTAAAGGCACTTAAGAAATCTTCTAGAAAAGGTAGAGGATAAAGTTCAAAACCTTCATTGGACATTACCGTAGGACAAAAAATGAATGAAGTTTGTCCATGCAGTTTTATCGATTTTAACTTCTTTATGAGTAATGGTTTTTATTGGAATGAGCTATTAGAATCGATAGGGTGTATAAATTTGTGTTCTTTACAAAGTCTAGTATATGGGGGAATGCATAAAGGAGTTTTATGGAAATCTGAAATGTTCTAGAGACAATGTGTTAGTTTCTAGGGTTTGTAATCAAGAGATCAGAATCACTAGAGATGATGTGATTCAATCTTTTCAAATGCATGATGTTAATGATGATGTGGAAGTACTGAATTTACCTAGGAATGAACTATTTGCTGCTGTTAATGGAGGTCTAGAAATGGATTATGGTAAAGAAGCCATGATAATGGATTTCGAGTTATTTCCTAAGATAATACATAAAATTCCAATTAAGTGTATTTGTCCAAGGAAAGGAAGTTCAACTTCTATGTCCATTGGACATGCATAGATTATCTATGCAATGGTTTATAGAAAGAATTTGGACATGGTTTCGAGGATAGTTGATCAAATATGGAGGAAAAAGGAAAGTTTAGCTTTTGGGAGTGTTTTAATGAAATTGTTTGAGTTTAAGAGAATTGCTCTGCCCCTTAGCTCTTTTGATCCTTTGAAATTAAAAAGAATAGGTAAGGAAGTATTCCTAATAGGAATCAAAATTCGTCAAGACCTAACATTAGGGCAAGAGTTAAAGAATTTCAAATCTTGGTGATGAGGGTCCATTTTGAGCACATTGACCCTAGAATTATTTGTTTACTAACCTCTTTTCTCTTACTCATGTATTGTATATTCCAACAAGCACACTTATCATGCTTTACAGGGCGATGGATAAACTCACTAAGACTTAGCTTATGGGTTATTCATGGACCGACCTAAACCGGCGATGAGTTGGGCCGACGAATCCTATGGAAGAGCTAGCATGAGGAAGACTATTTTTATTTATAATTATTTCTTTGGACTATTTATGTTGCAATCTTTCTTTTGGGACACTTCCATTTGCTTGTAATTTTCTTTTAGGACCAGCCACCCTAAAAATGACATAGTTGTAATTTCATGAAATTTCTAACCCTAAAGGGAGCAAGTATAACTACTTGCTTAAGTAGGGTTTTGAGGGGGCTATTTTTCATATTTGAACATACACTTTACGTGAGGGAATTAGGGTTCTTCTTAGTTCATTTTCTCTTATCAATTTCAATCTCAAGAATTGGAATTGTGGCGAGTGCAACAAGGGGAAATTGTGAGTTATATCAATTTCTTATTATTGTGTTTCTTTTCATCTCTAGTGAGTCATATCTAGGGTTGGATTAAAGTCTTCTTGGATAGATTTTGATTGCATTTGTAATCAAATTATCATTGCATAATTTATTGGTTTTTAGCACTTGTTAATACCATTAATTTGTCATTATACTTGTGGCGTGGAATTTCTTTGTTGTGAGGAGGATCATGGTTTGAATTTGTCTATTGTTGATTGGGATTCTCTTGGAATTTGAGTTGGTTAATTGATTCAATTGAGGATTATCATCTTTCTGGATTTCATTTCCTTGATTTTATCATTTGATTCATCATCCATCAATTATGGTTCACGCAATTTGTCTTGCCTTTGAACCAAATTTGATCTTATCTTTTGAGGTTGATATTTGGGTTGTTTTGCATGTGCTTAATCTTGGTTTTAGGCACATCATCTTTTGGTATCAGAGCTGTATCATATTTGGATTTAAGATTGAACACATCTTAATTGAAGAATTGGTTACATTCATTGGAAATTGATGCCATTGTTCATGTGATTGAGACTAGTTTGATTGTCTTTTAAATTGGTTTTGTATGTGCTTAATCTTGGTTTTAGGCACATCATCTTTTGGTATCAGAGCTTGATGTTTTGAGAAGGGGGTTGATTGAATTTTGCAATTGAGATTTCGAAATTAGGGGTGTTGAATTCACATTGACCTAAATTGTGAAGTGTAGTTGCATTTTATTCCTTGTGTTGTTGAAGTTCCATCTTGTTGTTTAATTGTTGTATACTTGGAGATTTGAACACTCTTGGCTTCCTTTGATTATTGGCCGTGATTGTGTAGTAATTTTGAAGCAAATCGTGAAGGATTGAGAGTAGTGTTCAGTTAGTGAAGTGGATTTGTGTTGTGTAAATTTTTTTGAAGAGTGGAGGAGTAACACTTGTATTTTCATATTTGAATTCAGAATTGAGGTGTGAGTTAAGGAGGAAATTTGAATTTCAAAACACACATTAAGTGATTGATTAATTGTGTGTTCATTTGAATTTGAAATAGCTTCTTACCATTTGTGGAATTGTGTACTTATTGAACTCTTTTTTGAATTTGAAAGTGAGCTGCCTTATCTTGTATAGAAGTTGTGGTTTTGGTTGTAGCTTGTGGAAGTGAAAGTGTGTCATGGCTTGAAGAGTGTATTTGGTGTTATATCCTTGTTAATTTAGTAAATGTTGTATACATTTGGTGTTGGTTATTGTATGTGTTGTCAAGAACATTGTGCTAGTGGCGTGAAGTATTGTTAACCGTGAACATAAGGGATTTTTGTGCGGCGGTGAATGGTGTGTTGTGAATGTGTATAATTGCTGCCAATTGTGTATTTAAGTAGTAAGAAGTCAAGACAAGAAAAAGGAAAGTGAATGGTAGAATTTGAATTCAAACACATCCATTAATTTGAAGTAGTTATTAAGTAGCATTAAGGATTCTTGTTTGAATTTAAATTGTCTTACCTTTTATGGAGAAGGTTGCAATTAGTGGAATTATTTGAATTGTTGCTTGCTACCTTTGTTGTGATGTTTCGGTGTAAGGGGTTGCAACAAGAAGTGTTGTGTGTGTTAAGGCAAGGAAGTGATACATTTGAAGTATTATTATTGTTGCTAAAAGTGAGTGCATCGTATGTGTATGTAGAGTAAGTTGCAGGTTGATAACTTGTGTGGAAGTGGAGAAGTGCTCCATGACTTGAAGGTGTATGTGTGTGGTGTTGTATTTTTGTAAAGTTAGTGAAGGGTGTGTGTGTATTTTTAGTGTGGTTTTGTGTGTGTTGATTAGAGAATTGTTACTAGTGGCGTGATTGGTGGTGGAACTGTAACCAAGGGAGTTTTGTGACAGTGGAGTTATGCATTTGTGCTTGTGTTAAGGTGCTACAATTTGTGATTTATTATAGTGTGAAACCTTAACAAGAAAGAAAGGTTTTGAGTAGTAGAATTTAAAATTCAAACAAGTCATTAAAGTGTGAAAGTAATTGAACTAGTTACTTAAACACTTGTAGTTGAATTTAATTTTATCTACTTGAAAGTAGTTAAGTGTACTTCACTTTTAGCTTGGTTGTGTACTTGAACATGGAAGTGTGAGGATAATTATTATGTTGTTGGTTTTGAACACAATCATGTTAGTGAGATGTTTCATTATACTAATGTATTGCACTGAACATTGGCTACATTTGCCACTAAGGATGGAGAACAAAGGGAAAACTTGTTCCATACCTCTTGTAGGGTACAAGGAAATTTATGTGTCCTTATAGTTGATGGTGGTAGTTGTACCAACGTGGTAGTAGCGTCATTAGTATCAAAACTAAAACTTGCTACTACTCCACATCCTGAACCGTATAAATTACATTGGTTGAATGATCAGAATGGTCTTTGTGTGACCCAAAGGGCTAAGGTACCCTTCAGTATAGGGGATAAATACTGTGATGAACTTAAATGTGTTATTATTCCTATGTTCACATCCCACATATTGCTTGGTAGACCATAGTTGTATGACGAGATGGTATTACATGATGGGCATAGAAATACTTATATGTTCAAAAAGGATGGTAAACATATAGTATTAAACCTTATGTTGCCATCAGAGGTCCAGAATATGCAAAGATAGATGAGACAACCATCACAGATACCTGAGGATCATAGCCACATGATCAACTCTTTAGAGGTACCTGAGGTTTCTAGTGACATGAGCTAACCCTTAGAGCACAAAATTTGTCAGACACAAATGTGCAAACCATTAGAGGATCCTAATGATCATAATCAGATGAGTAGACTACCAGAGAACCAAATTATTCAAAGGTATTTATGTTCACATTCAGAGGTACTAGAGGCTCATGAGCAGTTGAGTAAACCATTAGAGGATTCTAAGGGTCAGAGTCAAATGAGCCTATCATTAGAGAGATAGTTGTGTTCACCTTCAGCGGTTTCAGAGGGCAATGAGCAATTGGGCCAACCATTAGAAGACCATGAGGATCAACGACATACATAAGAGTTAGAAAAGGAGAAAACGGTTTCAATGGAACGGGTTGATACAGGGGTGACTTTAGTGGATAATGGAACATTATTTATGTTGCAGATGAGATACATCCTAGAAATGGAGGAGAGAAAACAATCACCCCCTATGGTATTTCAGATGTTAGGATTCTACAGTCATACTTCTTTAGGTGGCTTACTAAGAGGAAATAGAGTCTCTACTGCATTTGATCTATCAGATTTGAGCACAAATCTTTTTGAGGCCCGAGGAGATGATAGGAATCAAAATTCGTCAAGACCTATCATTAGGGCAAGAGTTAAAGGATTTCAAATCTTGGCAATGAGGGCCCATTTTGAGCACATTGACCTTGGAATTATTTGTTTACTAACCTCTTTTCTCTTATTCATGTATTATATATTCCAACACGCATACCTATCATGCTTTACAAAGCGATGGATAAACTCACTAAGACTCAGCTTGTGGGTTATGCATGGACCGACCTAAACCGGCAATGAGTTGGGTCGACGAATCCTATGGAAGAGCTAGCATGATGAAGACTATTTTTATTTATAATTATTTCTTTGGACTATTTATGTTGTAATCTTTCTTTTAGGACACTTCCATTTGCTTGTAATTGTCTTTTAGTACGAGCCACACTAAAAGTGGCATAGTTGTAATTTTGTGAACTTCCTAACCTTAAAGGGAGCAAGTATAAATACTTGCTTAAGTAGGGTTTTGAGGGGGCTATTTTTCATATTTGAACATACACTTTACGTGTGGGAATTAGGGTTCTTCCTAGTTCATTTTCTCTTATCAATTTCAATCCTAAGAATTGGAATTGTGGCGAATGCAACAAGGGGAAATTGTGAGTTATATCAATTTCTTATTGTTGTGTTTCTTTTCATCTCTAGTGAGTCATATCTAAGGTTGGATTGAAGTCTTCTTGGACATATTTTGATTGCATTTGTAATCAAATTGTCATTTCATAATTGATTGGTTTTTAGCACTTGTTAATACCATCAATTTGTCATTATACTTGTGGCGTAGAATTTCTTTGTTTTGAGGAGGATCATGGTTTAAATTTGTGTATTATTGATTGGGATTCTCTTGGAATTTAAGTTGGTTAATTGATTCAATTGAGGATTATCATCTTTGTGGATTTCATCTCCTTGATTTTATCATTTGATTCATCATCCATCAATTAGGTTTCATGCAATTTGTCTTGCCTTTGAAACGAATTTGATCTTGTCTTTCGAGGTTGATATTTGGGTTTTTTTTTGTTTGTGCTTAATCTTGGTTTTAGGCACATCAATTCCATTATATGTCCATATTTGTAAAGGATTTTCCTTGGTATGTAAATGATGGATCACATTATGTACATAAAAGGCATAAGAAAAGAGAAGTTCTAGTTGGAATCTCTTCTGCTACAGGATAAGAAGGAGCTCTAGAGGTTGGGCTAGAACTTGCTCCTGATCATAATAAATAGAGAAAGTTAGAAGAAACTGAGGTAGGAGGATGTTGGACAAAAGATGATATTGGAAAACTTGATGTGGAGGAATTGAAGACTGCCATCAGAGATATAATGAAAAATGAAATGATAGAAATTGTAAGGACTACTGATGTGCCTAAATCCACTTAGACGCACATTTAAAAGACTCAAGAAAAAGCTAACTCAAATCAACAACAAATCAGCTCCAAAAGGGCAAGAATTCACGTGAACCCTAATGAAGATGCAAGGAAATCCAAATGATCAATGTTGCAATTGTGAAACCTCAATGTTAATCTCTTCTAACAACACCCTAATCACATATAAACCCACGAAAATAATCCACAAATTCAAAAGAAAACTTCAATTCTAAGAACTCCTTTCCACAAGTGATAATCATGTTTTCAAGAGGAATTCTTCAAAGATGATTCGAATTCAATTGCAAAAGATCTTAATTAAACACAAAAATTCGACAACAATTAGAAGCAAATCTATCCAAGAACTATCTCAATTCACCCCTAGATATGACACACTAAGGAAGAAAAGAAATCACAACAAAATGAAATTGATACTACTCATAATTTCAAGGTGTTGCACTCGCCACAATTTCAACACTTGGGATTGAAATTGATAAGAGTCTAATGACAATTAGGAACCCTAATTCTCACGTGAATATGACCTCTCTATTCTGCCAAAATAATCCTTCAAACCCTCTCTTAACCAAGTATTTATACTTGCTACTCCTAGGGTTAAAAAGTACTCAAAATTACAAGTTTGCCACTTTTAAGGTGGCTAACCCTAAATGAAAATTACAAGGAAATAAAAGTTTCCTAAAACCAAAATACAACCAAAATAGTTCATAAAACAATTACAAGATACAAAATAACATAAGTCTTCATGATCCAATGCCTCGAAATAGGAAAACAATCGCGGCGGGTCTTTGATTGTCATCTTGAAAAATGTTCTGTGTCCAACGGAAGTTGTAGGACATATTGGCATCCCATGGAGAATTATCATTGTAACTGTAAGATTATTCTCAAATTTTTATTAGAAATAAAGGCATAAGGTAAATATGAGCAATTTGGATCATCGTCCAAATTGGGTTCTGAAAACGTTGACAGTGTTAGAAATTTTCCCTTCAACTACAATGAAAGAGGAGTTAAGTTCTCTTCAAACTTCTAATAATAGAAGGATGGATGTTCTGCAAAAAATAGATTAAAGGAAGTTCTAAAGAAATTCTTACTAAATTCAAACATTTTAGGATTCTCTATGATGAATTTAGCAGCAGGGTCAAGAGTGATTTTAACCATAATGTGGTTGCTTTTGATAAACTGGTAAATCAGATGAAGAAGATAGGAGATCTGGTTACTTCCTGGTTTGAGAGTATAGGCTCTAAATCTTATCACTCTATCCAAGCTGTGAAGAATCTGCAAAGAGAAATCCAAATGTTTTTATCCCAACACTTTCTAGATTATGTTCGTAAAGGAGCACATGTAATTGATTTAAACTCCTCGCCAGAAAAATCAATTCCTTCCAAATCTCGTCCTTTCAAAAATTCACCAAGAAAATCCACCAGAAAAATTTAGTTTCATTATTACTTTTCTTTATGTAGTGATCCAAACATTTATTTTTGGTCAAGACTTTCATTTCCTTCTAATTTAAATTTTTTTTTTCAGTCTTAATTCTTTTATCCATTTTATGCGTTAATTGAGGGGGGGATTTATTTTTTTAATGATAACAGAAAGGGGGAGAATGGCAAATAATATGATTGGTAATTGATGAATGATTGATAAAGCTTGTGAATATATGCTATTGTGAGTGTTTGATATGCAAAAATCTTGTTGTATCTAATTGTGGATGTTTGATCTGTAGAAGTCTTGTTGTATCTCTTTCGAATAATGTTAAGAAAAAATGATGTTTTGTTATCATCAAAAAGGGGGAGAATGTTAAGTTCTCTAATTTAGTTTTGATGATAACAAAAGAGGATTAAAATATTTAGTATGTTTATTCTCGAGTACAAGATTTTTAGATTATATGGAAGTTGTTTAATGGACTTTTGAGATAGATAGAAGGTGTTTCAGAAATTTAACAAAAGTGTTTTCAATAAAAATAAAGTAATAGAAGGTATTTCAAAACCTCTGGATACTTTGTAAAAGTCCTTAATCTTGTTAATAGTTGGACATAAGTTCTTTTAGAACCTTTAAAACAAAGAGAGAAGTATGAAGTTTTTAGATAGAAGCTATTTCAGAACCTTCGCTATAAGAAGACGTTGTAGGATTTTGTTTCAGAGGTTTTAATAGAACCTTTAGGATAGCACGAGCAGTATGTGGTTCTAGATAGAAGCTATTTCAGAATCTTCAACAGGAAGAAGTATATGCTCGATAGAAGCATGTTTAGAACCTTTATGTCCAAACAAGAATTTTTTTAGATTCAAAGAAAACAATTAAATTTCATGTTATTATAATTTTTTCATGGCCTAGCTCCACTTGTCTAGTATATTTAGATAATATACTTGATGTGTTTCACTAAAGTGGGATTTATCATCTTGGGGATTTCATCACTTCAAGCTTTTATCAAAAAATTTATTTTAAATTTATTTGTTTTCCACTTTAATTTTGATTGCTGGTTTGTTGGTATGTTGTAGAGATGTTTTCCAGAAATTCTTCATAATTTATTCTTGGATATATGTTTAAGGACGATAAGGTTAAGTTGTTACAAAGATAAGGATATATCTACAATGAAGATATGGTTGTTATGAGAAGATAAGGCTTCACAACATGAGGGATATTATGAAATCTCTTGAAGTTCATTAAGAAAAATCTCAACAAATTTATCTTTCAAGTTTATCCAGTTTTTCAGATATTCAAATCCAAGAAAAGATCTCTGTAATAAGAAGATACACATCATAGGACGGATTTCTATTGAAGATTATCCAGATTTTAAATTCAAATATCTAAGACGAAATCTTGGTCATTTCTATCAAAAGAGTTATTCAAAATTTAAATTATTGTTGTGTTTTTTTGCTAGCTTACCATTATTCTTCTTCTATAAAAGAGAAAGAAGCTTCATAAGTTTATGAAGATCAATCAAGAACACGAGCAGAAAATCTTCATCTTGCTATCCTTCAAAAGGCGCACAAAAGAGTTCTTATTTAATTGTTATTGAACCAAATTGTAGAGGATACTTTATTTCTCTTCTTTGTTTATTTGATTGTTCTTGTGAGTGATTGAGAGTTGTTTATCACTGTAGTTAAGTGATTAACTTAGTTTGAAAGTTAAGGAGACTCAGCAGTGAGACTTTGCCAAAGTGTTGAAGTGTTTATACTCTCAATTTGATTTTTGGTATAGTGAAACTTAACCAGTAGAGATAACCGGGTCCCCAGCATGGGCCTGGAAGAGAGGATGTACGCATAAAGTGGAACCTTTATACATTGCTGAGCATGATTTTCTCTCTCTCTCTATTTTTTTATATAATTGCATGCTTATTGTTTATTTGTTGCTTACGCCATTAGAATTTCCATTCAATAGTGTTTTTACAAAGTTGAGAAAAATTAAAATTTTCAATATTTAATCAATTCACCCCCCTCTTGTTTAATTTAATGGGACCAACAAAAGCCTAAACTATTAATTAAGCAATTAATATAATTCTCTTAAGAATAAGTAGAGATAACTAAAGCAAATAACAAGATTTAATTCAATTATCAAGGTAACCTAGGTCTTTTTCTATTTCTATTTCATCATATGAATTATTGAATCCAAGAACTATTATTAATGAGTTCTTATGTTGTAGATTTTTGTAATTCAAGCTAACTACTCTCACAAGTCAATTAACTTATCTAATCCTAAATTTATTGATTAAGATCTCTCCTCAATCAATAGCAACATAAGATCGCATGAGAACATAACATCTTCAACAATGCAATCATAAAACAGAAGGTTTTTGCTATCCTATCTCTAGAATTACAAGCAAAACCTCATCAATTACATAGATCTAATCAAAAAAGCAATTTCTCAATTGGCTTAGATGATATCAAACATAAATTCATACTTTGAATATATGAATCTAAGAAAAACATTACAGAACAAGCAATTGAACATAAGAACATCAATATAAATATATTAAGAATAAATTCACTTTAGATGATAAAATATTAATTAAATAAGACCTAATTTTAAGGTTTACTCCTCCATAGTATTAATAAAGAAAATAGATGATTTAGAAGATAAACTAGAATTTAAGATTACAACCTATTGAATTGAAAATCAATTGTCTTCAATCTTGAATCTTCATGGTTCTTTTTCTTGGTAATTGAATTGTAATTTCTCTAAAAAAACCTAGCTACTGTCTCATTTTAGCCTCCTCTCTATTATGGACACTAATGATATATCTATAGGGTCTTTAAAGTCAACAGAATTAAAAGAAATCAAAGGCACGTGACTTGATATGCCCTTCACTACACCTTGTGGTAAGGGTTATAAAACACTCTGTACATGATCTAGGTGAATACATCTTTGGATATAGGGTGTGGCATGGGGCATATACCTTTTTGTTCAACAGTCTTCTCCATATGCCCCTCCATACAGGGCATGGTAAAGGACGTGGTAGCTTCTGATCTTGAATATATGCAATTGCTATGGGGTACATGGATCTCAAATTTTTTTTTTCAATTTCGCTTGATTTGATTGCCTTTATCTCCATTTTGCTTAAAATCAACAATTTAATTAAATAAGTGCAATTCTAAATGATTTTTTACTTAAAATATCAACAAAAGAGTCCACATCATCCTAGAATTAAGGGTTTTATTGCAAATTATCAAATTTCCCCATACTTAAGTTTTTACTTGTCCTTAAGAAAAACAATCCTAAAATTTCAATGCAATTCCTTAATCTCATGAGGAAGTATGTATGATTCCTTTCAACACTAACAACAGTCAAATTCAAATCTACTTGCAACAATTCAAAATTTAAAGAACGATTTTTTTTTATTTAAACCCTTGATCTAGGAAAAAGTAATTAAAATAACAAGATAGGCGACCTGACAAACCTGATTGTTCTGATACGAAATGAAAAAAAAAGGAGTTGGTAAAAAAATTAAACTAAGCTCTATTGCAGAAGAAAAGGAGAGAGTTTGAGTTAAAAGAAAGTGAAAAGATAGGAAGAACATTGAGTAATGAGAGAAAAGTAGAGTGGAAAGAAAATTATTATGCCCGCCTAAATGGCCAGCTTTGGAGAAGGTCACCGACCTAAAGTGGCTGGCGTAAAAATGCATTGATGGATGGCTTACATATAATAAAGGCTGGTTGAAAATTAACTCAAAGCCGATGGCTTAGGAGTAAATGTAGGTCGGCTTTAGATAGCTTTAGGCCATCGGCGTATATTGTTTTCCTTAGTCGCATTAGGGTTTTTTATGATGTCTTGTGTACTCTTTTGTTATGAGACTATAAATAGTCATCACACATTCATTTGTAAAAATCTTTTAGAAAAGTTTATTCATAAATTGAGTGTTATTTCTCTTTGGTTCTTGATAGAACTAATTGAACTTATTGGAATTTGAATCTGTTGAGTTTATCTAAAACTTATCAATCAATCGTTTCATAATTGATTGTCGCATTATCACTTATATTAAGGTTCTTGTCTTGTTTATAGATAAAGGGTCGAGGTGTCGATCGTTCTTGATAGATCCATAGGTTATGAGATTAACAAATCTGATACGAACCACGCCAACTCGTAACGAAACCCAATACCAATACGTTCGGAAATTCGTTGCCTAAGACGCTCAAACACCTAAAGTGGAAAACTGCGACCCGTTGTCTATAAGCGAGACAAGAACCTTGGTATAAAAGTGAAGACGCCACAATCGGGATGGAAAACCGATTGATAAGTCGGGATGAACGCCACGGAAATCAATCCGATAAGTTCGAATTAAGTTCTTGAAGAACCAAGAGAGGTGCCTCTCAAAAGTGTTTAATGTTCAACGATGTCTAATCTCCAATGTTCTAAACCCTAGGAGCTTTTATACTAGGGTTACAATTCGTGTAAAAACAAGTCCAAAACGACGTAGTTTAGTTAAGTGACATAAAAACGCGAAACAGAACAAGCTGGCCGACAGGGGATACACAGCCTGTGTACACGCCCGTGTACTTTGACCGTGTATCTGTCTGTGCAACTTCTGGGCGAAACAGAACAAGCTG
>JBBMOL010000508.1:0-132374 GCA_037954665.1 Laguncularia racemosa | reverse complement strand
GTTTACCCATTGCCCTGTAAAGCATGATAAGTATTCCTGTTGGAATATAAAATACATGAATAAGATAAAAGATGTTAGTATATAAAAATTTCCGTGGTTGATTTTGCTCAAAATGGGTCCTCATCGCCAAGATTCAAAATCCTTTAGTTATTGCCCTAATGATAAGTCTTGTCGGATTTTGATTCCTATCAGTTTGTTTAGTAAAATCGCAGAACAACCCGCACCAATTGTTGCAGTGGAGATCTCTTCCATCTTCTTCTATTAGATAGTAAATCTTTCAAGAACTTGGCATACCGGGGCATCTGAGAAAGGGCTTCCACAAGTGGTAAGTTGATATGTAACTGTTTGAACAAATCCAAAAATTATCGAAATGTTCCCGATCCTTATCGTTCCGCAGCCTAGCAGGATATGGCAATGGGGGTTTATAGGGCTGGATGATAGGTGCCTTCTTAGCTTCCAAGTCTTTTGTTCTTTCCTCTATAATTCTGCCTTTTTCTGCTTTATTAGTGGTCTCGCCTTTATCAACAGTCTCATCCTCCTTTCTACTAACAAGGGTTTCCCCAAACCTTGTCTGATTTCACTTCCTTTCCACTCCTAAGAATTACTGCCTTCACATGTTCTCTTGGGTTGGTCTCTATATTTCTAGGAAGAGACCCTTGTGGTCGCTTAGCAAGCGCCTTAGAGATCTACCCCATCTGGTTTTCCAAGTTGTGGATTGAGGCTTCATGATTTCTTAGAGCTGCTCTGTGGATTGCTGGTGTTGCTCCGACGCTTGAATGAACTTCGCAATCATATCCTCAAGGCTAGATTTCTTTTCTTGGAAAGGAGGTGGAGCTGGTCTTTGGAATCCTAGAGCAGGTGCATTACCCCTTTAAGATTGCCGATTACTCTAGGAGAAATTGGGATGATTACGCCACCCTGGATTATATGTGTTGCTATAGGGATTATTCTATGATCTTGTGGGATTTCCCACATACTCAACACACTCTGTCACTTCAGACACCGCATTGTTGGACTAAGGTTCAATTGAGCAGTATTAGGATGGTTGAGATACAACCATCCCTTCAACTTTTGAAGCGAGCGCATCTACTTTTGCTGCAATTGCTGTCATCAAATCGACCTCATAAATGCCTGCTGCCCTGTGCTTTTGTCTACCATGGCTCCATTGGTAATTATTTTTGGCCATGTTCTCAAACAAACTCAACGACTCTTCCAGCGTTTTCACATTCAAAGTACCCCAGCCGCAGCATCAATTGTCTACCGAGTTGCATAGTCAAGCCCATTATAGAAGGTGGAAACTTGCAGCCAGTTAGGCATTTGGTGATGTGGACACCGCCTATGAAGATCCTTGAATCTGATCCATGCTTTATGCAGGGGCTTGTGATCTAGTTGGGTGAATGGTGTGATATCATTTCTCAACTTGGCAGTTTTCGATGGTGGGAAATAATAGTCCAGGAAAGTCTCCGCCATCTGGGTCCAAGTGGTTATGGAATCCTGGTTTAGTGAACTAAACCACTGCCTTGCTTTCCCTCGGAGAGTAAAAGGGAAAAGTTTCAATTTCAGTGCTTCCTCAGATACTCTGTTTTGCTTGACAGTTACGCAAATATCCAAGAACATCTGAATGTGCGCATGAGGATCCTCGTCAGACAAACCGTCAAACTGGCATTGGTTGTGAATCATATGCATTGTAGAGGCCTTGATTTCGAAGTTGTTGGCCTCTATTGCTGGTTGCACAATACACGACCCAGTGCTGCTTAGAGTAGGTCGAGCATATTCAACCATCGTCCTTCATTCATCTACCATTGGTCCAGTTTCTCTCAATCGCCTTCTAAAAGTTTGGTCAATCTCAGGATCAAAGTCAAGAAGCTTAGATGAAGAGCTCCTTGTCATAAACTGCGACAGACAAGCAATGAACTTAGTTTCCTCAACAAATTTGAATGGAAACACGAATGAAGTTAATGGAAATAACTAAAAAAATAATAATAAAAATTATAGTTAAAGTAGTAGGTGTCAAGTTTTCCTAATATTACAAGTCCCGGCAATGGCGCCAAAAACTTGATGTACGATCTGACCGTTCTAACAAGTTTAACCCTATACTCAATCCTAGCTTATGATCAGTTCTCAGGCAAGTGTACCTATCGATTAGTAGTATAGCATAGGAGTACAGGTATCGATCCCACGAAGACTTATAAGTACTAGTACTAACGATTATCCTACTATTTAACTTCTCACTATTGATGATCTCAATTATCCTAATTATTGCTTAAATCTGAAAGAAACGAATAAAATGAACAAAGTAAATATATTCAAACACTCCCTTAATTAATTCAATGATCTAAACATACCCTGCCCAAGATCCACCCCTAATTCTCATGCAACTTTTATTCAATTCCAAACTTTTCAATGATTAATACCCAATCTCTGATCTGCAGAGTTTCTTACACTAGATTAGGGTCTTTCTCAAGATCACTAATCTCTAATCCTAATTAAGTCAATTAAGATCTCTCTTTAATTAACATAATTAAGATTGCAATAAAATCCTAGGACTCTCAATTGAGCCAGACCACAATGACCTCGTTCAATACAGAAAACCTCCTATAACCTATCTCTAGGATTACAAGGGGTCTTTTTATTCATGCTAGATCTACTTTATTAAACGATTTCTCAATCTTAGTAATAGAGATCTAATCCCATCCTAATACTGCACATATATCAAGATGAACAACTATAATTGCAACATGAATAAACTCAAAGATTATAATTAATTATTGAACATCAACAATTCTGTTACATGACAATCAGGGGTTTCTCAAGGGACCAGGTATGAAACAATTAGCTACTCATGAATCTAATAAGAAGAACAAAACAGAAAATAATTGAGTCCATAAGGAAAATTCAAACACGAAATATCTTGGCTTAAAATCCGAAAACTATTTGGCAACAACTTCTCTTCTCTAGGGTTCTCTTGTGCCGCTCCCCTCCTCTCCTTAGGGTTGTTCTATTTATACTTCCTAAGGAATGGCCGAGCATCTTCAGCTGGAAAGATGCAGTCGTATCTTTCCTTTTCCAAGTGAATAACAGTCGCCTGACACGCCCAACAACATGGCTGGATTTCCAACCGTGTGTCCCTCTGGTCGATAATCTGTAATTCCTCATTCTTGTTCAGTGTTTGGCACGGCTAGTAACACGGCTAGTAACGCGGCTGGCAACACGGCTAGATTATAAACCGTGCTAAGTTCTGGAGCTTTCCACATCTTCGCAGCATCTGCCACGGCTTCATGCACACCCCTATCACAAGCCGTGCTTCCTTTCTAAGTGACAAGTTTCATCTTCAGGTGTGCCCACGGTTCATGACACGGGCGTGGCTTTCCCTGTGTTGTCCATAAGTAGTTTTAACTTGATCTTTTAAGCTTCAATCATGCTCCTTTTGTTATCTTTCTTCTTCTCTTTGGTATTATACCCTGAAACTGATATATTTATCTGTTAAGTAACGAATCCGCGTTGATTTTATTCAAAAGACTACACAAATTCATCATTAATGCCCATGATTTACAAGGGTTAATTTACTCTTATCAACATCGTGTATGAAAAATATGTTCATGCCAGATCCCTTCGCCATCTCCTAGGGTTGCACACTAAGTACTCTCTTTGTGACATACAACTCGCCACTTACGGGTCCCTCTAAGTCAATATCCTCATACTCCTGCGATGATGACTCCTCCTCCTCCTCAAAGCTCACACTCTCTACATCGCCACTATCATTGATAATCGTAACTCACTGATTTGGACATTAGGATGCAATGTGCTCAAATCCTTGACACCTAAAACATTTGATATCTCTAGTCTTGGAAGGGGTTTTAGTGTTAGTGTTTCCCTTAGGTGCAGCAATTGGATTCTTAGCCTTCACGTCCTCCTTAGGCTTTAAATCGATGGAGTTTCTCTTCCAAGTAGACTTCCATGAAGATTTAGAAGTTGAACCAGTCCTCTACTCACTCCTATATTTTAATTGTCATTCTACTTTAATAGCTCTGTGCAACAGTTCTTCCATATCTAAATAATGGTGTAGATCTACTACATCAACTATTTCCGTATCCAACCCAATGGTGAATCTAACCATGGTGGCTTCATTATCCTCCTCAACTTTAGCCTTAATCAAGGCTATCTCCAACTCCTTATAATAATTTTCTACACTTTTGGTTCACTATGTCAATCCCTAGACTTTCCTAAGTCCGTATGGTAGTGACTAGGAATGAAATGCTTTTGCATAACAGTTTTCATCTCCTCCTAAGTGCTAACAGGTTGCTCTCTATAACCTGCACCTATTACGCACCAATTGATCCCACCATACACTGGTGTAATCTAAAAACTCTACTACAGCCAGTTTTATCTTTTTCTCCTCAGTGTAGTTGTGACATTCAAACACATGATTCTTTTTTCTCTCCCACTCTAAATATAACTCTAGATCATTCTTTCCTTGAAATGTTGGGATTTTCAATTTAATAGTCCCCAAATTACTATCACGCCTCTTGATACTCCCCCTATCCCTAATGTGTTGGTAATCTCTGAAATCAAAATCCTCACCGTCTTCTATCCGAACTCCTCCCCTATTCGGTTTACCTACTCCTTGCCTGACAATGGTACCACTAGACGGTTCCCTACTCCTCTCTATCCTATCCATTCTTTCATGGATTTGCTTAAGTTCGCCCATTAAGATCCTCTTCATCTCCCCCATCAACTCCTCAAACATCACTCTACTTTCTCCTCCATTAGTGTTTTGTCCCGACATAATTCTAAAATTTTCAACAAAGTAAGATCACAATTAAAACAAAAATAATTATGTACGTTCCTCACTCCTACTCGTATTTTGCTCACAAATAATATGCTCACAATTCCACTTGTGTATTGCACTCAAGTAGTATTACTCTCACAATCCACTTGTGTATATCTCTCTCAGTTATGTCCTCACTACCTGCTTTTATAATCCATTGCTAGGAACTCAGATTGGAACTACTTGACACAAATCACTAAGTCACACTAATGATCACCAGTTGATTCTAAGTTACGGTGCAATGAGAATTCTAATAGATATGAGCAATCTCTTACTACTAACTTCGAAACAAGTTAAGACAATTCCTTAATAAGAAATTCAATGGATAGACAAATTTGCACCGAATCTACAAGAATTATGGAATGTAATTTCGGATACAAGATTTAGAAAGACAAGATACAAGTTGCAGTTGGAATTGGAAAGTCAATTGGCAATTGAATTGTAACTTACTAAAACTAGAATTTTTTCTTTTAGGAGATTTTAGTTCTTGATTTTTTTTGTAGCCGAATTGAATTTCTTTTTTTTTTTTTTTGTATGTATGCCTTTCAATATGAACTATGAATTGAACAACAATGGAATGTTTAGAGACTAGCTAAAAACTAAGATACCATCAGTCTCCAAGGGATTTTAGTGACTGAACAAGATTGTTTTTTTTTTTTATACGAATTTCTAGATATGAGTATGGAAAATAACGACAAACGAATAATGAAAAAAGGATAGAATTTAGTTGATTCAAGAAGCTGAAGCTTTGATACCAAATGATGCGTGAAACCTTAGGTATGTTAAACCTAGAACCCCGACGTCACTATTAGATTCAACTACCTCAAGGATCGTCTTGAATAAGTGTTATGTAATTAGACCCCAATCACACCCATTGACTAAAACCTAAGTTATCAAAGGGTTTTCCAAGCAATTCGGTTGAGAATTCCTATAGAAGAGTTCTTTTGCAAAAGAACCAAAAAGGGGATATTTCATAATTCACGAAATTGTATATTCACTCAATCATAAGATGTCTTGATCAGCCTCCTTTAGCAAGGCTTATATAGCATACAACAACAATATGGAAAAAACCTAAGTTGCCTAATCTATCCTTATCCACATGTAACTAAGTAAGCAACTAACTCACATAAGTTATAAACCAACAAATAAAACAAAAACAAAACCGAATATGTCTTTTACTTTATCAGTTCAAAAAATATTCTAATGTCTCTAAATATCACATCCTTCCATGGTCACGTGAATCAAGTTAACACATGTTGGTTCTCCTTTAGTGTAACTTTATTCCTTGGCTTATAAGTCCATGACTAATCCTTGTAGAGCTTCGTTCATCCTCTTAGCACTAGCTCAGGTCATCGGGCCTCTAATTTTGTTCCTTCCTTTTTGATGCTAGTTGATCCTCATCATTATACCTTTGTAGCATCTACAATACAGGCAATTTTTATACTTTAACCTAGATATAAATCGTGCTAGAGTTTGCTCAGGAGGTTCGACTGACCCACATCTGATCATCAATGTCTCAAACTCCTGTATATAATCTTCAATTGTTTTGCCTCCCTACCTTAGTGTTTGGAGACACATAAATAGCTCCTACTTGTGATGTTCAGGTATAAACCTTTTCCTTAATACCTATTTCATGCCCCACCAGGCATGTATATCAGCCTCCCCATCTCTTCGTTTACTAACCACAAGATTTTTCCACCATAAAGCGGCATAGCCTATGAATTCCATAGTTACAAGATGAACCCGAGTGTTATCATCAATCTCATAGCACTCGAATAGACCCTCAACCTTATCCTCCAATCCAATAATCATTTGTAGAACCCCTGCCATCAAATGAAGGCATCTGCAATTTCACATAATTCAATCCTTGCGGTGGTCTAAACTCCTTGTTTGGGTAAGGTTCATTATCAAAATTATCATCTCTTTCCTCCCTAAGAGCATGATAATCTCCCTCCATTCTCCTATCCCTATTACCTCCAACAGCTCCCTCATTGTGAAGATTCTAAGGGACTACTCTAGGTAAGGTGCTTAAGGATTTGCCACTGGTGGTTGTGGCATTGTCATTCGATCTACCCGTGTTACTAATGTAGTAACAATGGTGGTGAGATCCTACAACTGCTCCTCCAATGTTCTCCACTAGTAGCTCAATGACCCTAACCTCCACTAACTTGACTATTGGTCTCATTGCCAATTCCCCTCATTCGACATGGTTGATGAATTGATCTGTTGAAACATAAAAAAAATTCAAGACAACTACAATATACTTCACGTCAAATGCAATACATACAGCACTCTACACTTCAACATACACACCACGCCTTTACACACATTTCCACACTTCAATACACAACCATTACTACATACCCATAATGCACAACAATCACTCCACGATACACACACACACTTACGGTGTAGCAACCTTCAAACCACAACACACACTTCTATGCCACACACACACACTCACAGTGCAGCATACACTCCATGGCTCCACTTCCAATCATGGCAACAAATAAAATGGAAACAATTATAAACACTTCTCTAAATGGTAAGTAAATAACTCCAACTAGTCAAAGTGCATTATGGTGATCAATACACAATAACTCCCTCAACTTAATGATTGATTTTGAAATTCAAAATGTTTCCTAATCCTCTACGCAAGAAGAGCAAATATGGAAATGAAAATGGACTTCTAATTCTGAAATCCTCAAGAAAATGCACTTCCCCTTCTTCTACAAGCAATCAACTCACGGTAAGATGAAGATTACAAAGATTAATTTGGAAATTCCACTTCCAATTTCGCAACAACAAGGTATATCACAACACAATCACTTATAATTACTTCAATTAAGAAATGGAAGAATAAGAACCTTAAATCCTAAATTGAAGATCACGTAAATCCTTTCTCAAAATCTTTTCTCTAATACCAAAAATTATGATGTGCTCAATTCGGATCTCAATTCCACTCAATAAAATAACACCCAATTGATTCAATTCCAAAATAAATGGCGTGACATAAATTGAAGGTGGAACCCCCAAATGGCGTGAAAACAAAAAATAATAACCTTAAATGGCGTGAACCAAATTAGAAGTACTATAATTGGATTCCAATACCAACCAAATACAATTGGAACAATTCAATTCCAATTCCCACAATTGGCATGAAAACCTAACAATATAAGAACCCTAATTTAGCATAAATGGAACAAATAAAATCAACCAATTTATAAACTAGATATAGCTCACTAGCAATAATTGAATGCAACTTAAGAAATCTTGATATGACTCACAAGGATTCCTTAAGCTAACTCACCACAATTTCACAAATGAAATTGACAAGAGTAAGGTGAGGAGCACTCCCATGGCAACAATTTTCAGATGTATAATGTTCAAAAAGTCCCCTTTTAACCCTACTTTGCAAGTATTTATACTTGCTCTAAATAGGGCAAATTTAACAAAGAAAATTACAAGTGAAAAGCAACAAGTGTGGCTGGTTTTGCACTAAAGAAAATTACAAGTAAAACCCTCATAAGAGCCGACTTCTTACACCTTTCATGGAACAATATTAAACTGGTTCTTCTTTGTTTTATGTTAATCCATGAATGACCCACAATTGAGCATTAGTGAATTTACCTGTCATCTTGTAAAATCGACAAACATACCTGCTACAATGTAGAGACAAATTTTATGAAAATAAATAAAGATAACATGTGGATGTCTTGAATCATTAGTTCAAATTGGATTACCCACTACTAGATCCAGAGCTTTGATTCCCATCACATGGTATCTAGATAGTGGATGTTCCAGACATATGACTGGAGATGCTTCATTGTTCAATAGCATAATATGGGATGAAAAAGGATATGTGAAGTTTGGAGACGACAGTAAATGTAAAATCATTTCTTTAGGAACAGTTGCTTCATATACTCCTCAACAAAATGGAGTTGTAGAACATAAGAATAGAACAATTCAGGAAATGATAGGATCTATGTTAAATGAAAGTGGTATTGTTGAGTATTTTTGGGCAGAAGCCGTTTCCACAACTTGCTATATCATCAATTGAGTTTTTATTTGGCCAATGATGACCAAGACTGCTTATGAGCTATTTCGAGGTAAGAAACCTAATGTTTCATATTTTCATGTTTTTAGCTCCAAATGTTTTGTGAAGAAGAACATTTTAATCTTAGTAAGTTTGATGAAAGATTTAATGAAGCTATTTTCTTAGGCTATTTTTTAAATAGTTGTGCTTATCGTGTTTTTAATAAAACAAATAAAACTATCGAAAAATCAATAAATATGAAATTTGTTGAAGATTTAAAAGATGATGATTCTGATGGAGAAAAGGATCACAATCCTAAAGAAGAAGCTGGTGCATAACCTAAATCTGAAGCACCCATGTTGCTCAAAGATCTAGTCATCCAAAACCTGTTTCAAAGAAAGCAACAAAAGGTACTTTAGAAGTTATGAGATCTAAACCAAAAGCTTCTAAGGCTTGGAGATATAAGTTTGCTCATCTTTCTGATCTAATAATAAGTAATATAAATTTTGGTGTTAAAACTAGAGCTAGTTTACAAAACTTTGAAAGTCACTTTATTTTTTTATCTGAAATTGAACCTAATAATATAGAAGAAGCCTTGAATGATAATAATTGGATAAATGCAATGCAAGAATAGTTAAATCAATTTCAAAGAAATAATGTATGGAATTTAGTTCCTAGACCTCAAGGAAAATCAATAATTAACACTAAATGGGTGTTTAAAAACAAATTGGATGAAGACGAAAAAATAGTAAGAAATAAAGCACGATTAGTAGCTAAAGGTTATTCATAAGAAGAAGGCATAGATTTTGATGAAACATATTCAACTGTTGCTAGATTAGAAGCAATACGTTTGATGCTTGCTTATGCTTATTATAAAAATTTCAAAGTTTTTGAAATGGATGTGAAAAGTGCATTTTTAAATGGATTTATAAAAGAAAAAGTTTTTGTTGAACAACCCCTTGGTTTTGAAGTTCCTTTTAAAACTAATTATGTTTTCAAACTCAATAATGCTTTATACGGTTTAAAACAAGCCCCAAGGGCATGGTATGAGATATTGAGTATGTTTTTACTTTCAAAAGGTTTTTAAAGAGGAAAAGTGGACACCACATTATTCTTAAAAACATATAATCATGATATTTTGATTGTACAAATATATGTAGATGACATAATTTTTTGATCTACTAATGAATTGTATTATCAAGAGTTTGTAGGAAAAAATTGAAATGTTAATGATGGGTCAGTTGACATTCTTTCTTAGGCTACAAATAAAAAAAAAAACTAAGGAAGGAATTTTTATCCACCAAGAAAAGTATACAAGACAAATTTTAAAAAGAAATTTGGATATAAAGGATGTAAAAAGGCTACAACACCTATGGTGATGGGAATCTACCCTGTAGTTCCAGTAATGAGGGAACCTGACTAGGATGTATGAGCCCAGACATCCACATATGGCCATTTTTATCTAATAATTTTTGATTTTATACTTTAGCAGATTTATTGATCGATTTTACAGGATAGCCAACTTACGGGACATTTTTGGAGTCACATCTAACGGTCCATAAATTGTTCAATTGAAGTGAAGAACCGGACACTTGAAGACCATCTTTTGCACTTCTAATTGTCATTTTTGAACTGGCCATTTTTGTTCATTTTGGAACTTGTAATTTGATTTTAGAACCCGCCACTTAGTAGCATATTTGTAATTTTTTTTGAACATTTTTACCCTAATTGGAGAAAGTAATAAATACTTGCTAACTAGGGTTTTTTAGGGAGCTTTTGTCAATTTGAAAAAATATACACTTTTGTGCTGTGTGAGAGAGTCCCTCTTGCTAGCATCCACTCTTATCAATTTTTCTAGGAAATTTGTGGCGAGTTTGGCTTGGAAGTTTTGGTGAGTAATATCAAGATCTTCTAAGTTGCATCCTTTTATTGCTAGTGTGTAATATCTAGTGATAATTAGTTGATTTTCCTACTTGTTTCACACCAAATTAGGGTTCATATTGCTAGGATTAAAAACCAATTTTAGAGATTGGAATTGCAATTTTATATGTAATTGATTAGTATTAGAATTCCTTTATAATACATCTAATTTGGATTCACTCCATTGAGATTATATTCACGTCAATTTGGGGATTTTGTCTTATTGAATTCTCCAATTGGATTATGTTCATGTGCTTGAATAATTAAGGCACATCATATTTTGGTATCAGAGCATAGGTTTTGAGGAAGAGATTTACGCGATCATCATTTGACAATTTGGGTTCTTGAAGTTGATTCTTGATCTGAAATTGTTGAAGTGAATTGTATTAGTCCTTGTGGATTTTATTTCATTCTTGTTGTTGTTGATTGAAGTGGACGTGGAATACTTGAGATAGTATTGTCTTCCTTGAGTTTTTCGTGTGTAAGGAGGAGTGATCCTTTGTGATCATTTAGAAAAATTGGAAAATTTGAAGAGTGAATTGTGTGTTGGTAATTTTGGAAATAGTAGTTGTCATTTGTAAATTTTCAGATTTGCATTGTGTGGAGATAAGGAAAATATTTGAAATTCAAACATCTTCTTTAAGTTTGGAAGAAAGTCATTGAGTAGCATTGATTGATTGTTATTTGAATTTGAATTGTTCTTACCATTTGTGAGAACGTTGGCATTAGAGTGTATTTGAATTTGTTACTGTGAGTGGTGTAGTAATTGTGTGGTGTGTGTTAAGGTGAATTTGTTGCAACGCGAAGTAGCATTGTGGTGAAGTGAGTTGCATCGTGATTGTGTTGTGTATGTGTGGCGGTGTGAGTGTGTTGTGAAGAGTGTTGTAAATTGTTCTAGAGTTATGTTGTGTAAAGAAGGTGTTGCACATGGAAGTAGGTGTGTGATTAGAAAGGGAAATTTAGTGGTAAATTTTGAATTTCAAAATAAGCATTAAAGTGTGGAAGTTATTAAGTATTGATACTTAAACACTTAGTTGAATTCATTAGCTTACTACTTGGAAGTGTTTAATAATTGCTTCAACTTATTGTTGCCATAATTGAAGTGTAGGAAGAGTATGTTGCATTGGTTGCTTAATTGCACCGTGGGTGTACAAGTGTGTGTGTGTTGCCGTGGTGTGTGAAGTTAAATAGAGTTGTGTTTATTTTGTAGGTGATTTGATTGTTGTGGCGAGTGAAGTGTTGTTGTAATGAAGGGAGTGTACTACATTGTTTTAGATTATATTTGTACTTCAACAAATCAAATCTACAACTATATCAAATGACAGTGTGAATGGGGGCATTGGCAATGAGGCCAATAGCTAGGTTGGTGGAGGATAGGGTCATCGTACTGTAGGTGGGAGAACTTTGGAGGAATAACTCTAGGACCTCACCACTATTGTTGCTACACTAGGAACAAAGATTGATAGGATGACGATGCCATAACCACCAGTGGTGAATCCTTAGGCACCACCACCTCGAGTAGCTCCTCAAAATGTTTAAAGGGAGGGAGTGGTAGGAGGAGGAAACTTGGGAAGGAGAGTAAAAGGAGGTCATCATGCCTTTAGGGAGGAGAAGGATGATAACTGATAAGAGTAAATTAACCCTTATAAATCATGGGTGTTAATGATGAATTTGTGTAGTCTTCTGAATAAAATCAATGCGAATTCGGTACTTAACAGATAAATATATCAGTTTCAGGGTATAATACCAAAAAGAAGTGGAAAGATAACAAAAGGAGCATGATTGAAGCTTAAAAGATCAAGTTAAAGCTACTTAGGGACAGCATAGGGAAAGCCACGCCTGTGTCATGAACCGTGTGCACACCTGAGGATGAAAGTTGTCACTTGGAAAGGAAGCACGGCTTGTGATATGGGTGTGCTTGAAGCCGTGGCAGACGCTACAGAGAAGTGGAAAAATCCAGAACATGGCACGATTCATAAATCTAGCCGTGTTTCTAGCCGTGCCACACACTGAACAAGAATGAGGAATTGCAGATTATCGACCAGAGGGAGATACGGTTCGAAATCTAGCCGTATTGGTGGGCATGTCAAGCGAATGTTATTCACTTTTTGAGATTCACTTGGAAAAGGAAAGATACATTCGTATCTTTCCAGCTGAAGATCCTCTGCCATTTCTAGAAAGTATAAATTGAACAACCTTAGGGAGAGAAGGAGGAGGCAGTAGGAGAGAAACCCTAGAGACAAGAAGTTAGATGAGTTTTTAGAATTGAAGCCAAGATCTTTGTGTTTGGATTTATTTATGGATTCAATTATTTTTTCTTTTGTTCTTCTTATTAGATTCATGAGTTTGCTATGACAGGAATAAAAATCTGACAAGACCTATCATTAGGGCAAGAACCAAAGGAATTCAAATCTTGGTGTTGAGGGCCCATTTGAGCAGATCGACCCTAGAATTATTTATATATTAACCTCTTTTCTATTATTCTTGTATTGTGTTTTCCAACAGGCACACTTATCATATTCTATAGGGAAAGGACAAACTCCTTCAAACTCAACTTGTGGGTTATCCATGGACCGACCTGAACCGGTAATGAGCCGAGCACGATGGATCCTATAGAAGATCGGCATCATGAAGACCATTATTTTATATATTTCTTCTTTTATTGAACTATTTTGGTTGTATTTTGGTTTTGGGACACTTTTATTTCTTTGTAACTTTCATTTAGGGTTAGCCACCTTAAAAGTGGCAAACTTGTAATTTGAGCACTTTTTAACCCTCGGGGTAGCAAGTATAAATACTTGCTTAAGAGAGGGTTTGAGGAGGCTAATTTTTTGCAGAACAAACACTTCACATTTCGTGAGAGGGCTTAGGGTTTCCTAATTCCCAAAAATTTTCTTATCAATTTCAATCCCAAGAAGTTGGAATTGTGGCGAGTGCAACAAGGAGAAATCGTGAGTAATATCGATTCATCTTTGTTGTTGTTCATTTCTTCTCTAGTGAGTCATATCTAGGGTAGATTTGAATCTTTCTTGGACTTATTAGTGATTGTAATTCGTGGATAATCATCTTGTAAAGGTTGATTGTTCATTGAGATTGAATGCTTCTTAGTGATTGGCGTGAATTGGCATTATTGGAAGGATTTGAGATCACGGTTTTGTGCTTGTCTTTATTGCTTCCTTTTGATCTGATTTTACGTGAACTTCATGTTCTCTTGTGGTTATTTGGTTAATATTATCATTAGAGATTACAATTGAATCATTTGAACAACAATTTCCATCAAAATCTATAAGGTTGTCCCACGTAAAATTGCCGTCAAGTGAACCAGTTTGTGTTTTGTGAATTGAGGTGTTTTCCTTGATTCTTTTGATTGTGCTTAAGCTTGGAATTAGGCACATCATATTTTGGTATCAGAGCACAAGTTGAGAGAAGGGATTAAGTGTTGGTTATTTTCGTGATTAGGGTTCTTCATATTTGAACCGAAATTGTGTGTTGTAGATTTGAGTTGCAAAATTGTCTTGATTGAGAATTTAATTTGTTGCTTGTTGAAGTTGGATTGGAAAGGATTGGTTGTAGCTTTCTTGAGACTAATTATTTTCGTAGGAAAGGAAGAAGAATAGAAGTGTTGTTAATTCAACATTTTGTGAAATTAAAAAAAAAAATTGCCTTTTCTTGTCATGACTAGCTTGTTGCGTGGAGGAGGATGTGAAGCTTGTTGTTGTGTGAATCTTTGTTGCAATTCGGAGTTGGAGCATTCGCAATTTCCAGATTTGAAGTGTGTGGGAGGATAAGCATTCATTTGAAATTCAAATACCTTCTTTAAGTTTGAAAGCAATTCATTGAGTAGCATTGAATAAGTGTTATTTGAATTTGAATTGTTTTTACCATTTGTGGAGAAGGTTGCATTTAGTGGAGTGATTTCAAATTTGAATTTTGTTGCTGCCATTGCTTTGGTTTATGGTGGGAATTTGTGGAAGTTGTGTGGAGCAAGGTGCTGCACATTGAGGCTAAAGTGTGAGAGTGTATTACAAGGTTAACAAACCGTGAAGGGGAAGAGTGGTGTTTCAATTGTGAAGTAAAATTGTGTAGTGTGTGCATTTTTGGACATTGGAGGAATCATAATTATTATTTTCATATTTGAAATCAGAATTGAAAGGGTACATTAATAGGTCAAATTGAAATCTCAAATACACATTAAGTCATAATTAATTGTGTATCATTTGAATTTGAAAAGCTTCTTACCATTTGTGGAGTTGTGCACTTATTGAACAAGCTGCCTTATCTTGTGTTGAAGTTGCAGTTTTGGTTGTATTTTGTGGAAGTGAATTATGTCATGGCTAGAAGAGTGTAGTTGGAGTTAAATTCTTGTTAATTTAGTAGAGGTTGTGTACATTTGACTTTGGGTTTTATATTATGTGTTGTTAAGGACTTTGTTAGTAGTGGCATAAAGCTCTTGAATCGTGAGCATAAGGGGACTTTTATGCAATGGATGGTGTGTTGTGTGAGTATTTTCCTTGCTGCCCATTGTGTATTTAAGTGGTGAGAAATCAAGGCAAGAATAAGGAAAGTGAGTAGTAGAATTTAAAATTCAAACAAGTCATTAAAGTGTGAAAGTAATTAAACTAGTTACTTAAACACTTGTAGTTGAATTTAATTCTATTTACTTGAAAGTAGTTGAGTGTACTTCACTTGTAGCTTGGTTGTGTGCTTGAACCATGGAAGTGTGAAGATAATTATTGTGTTGTTGGGTTTGAACACAATAATGTCTAGTGAAATGTTTCATTATGCCAATGTATTGCGCCGGACATTGACTACATTTACTACTAAGGATGATGAACAAAGGGAAAACTTGTTCCATACTTCTTGTAGGGTACAAGGAAATTTATGTGTCCTTATAGTTGATGGTGGTAGTTGTACCAAATGTGGTAGCAGCATCGATGGTATCGAAACTAAACTTGCTATTACTCCACATCCTGAACCGTATACATTGCATTGGCTTAATGATCAGGGGCGTTTGCATGTAACCCAAAGAGCTAGGGTACCATTCAGTGTAGGGGATAAATACTTTGATGAGATTGAGTGTGATATTGTGCCTATGTGTACATCCCATATATTGCTTGGCAGGCCTTGGTTATATGACAGGAGGGTTTTACATGATGGCTTCAGGAATACTTATGTATTTCAGAAGGAGGGAAAATGAATTATTCTGAATCCGATGTCGCCTTCAGAGGTTCAAAGGGTTTAGCAACAAATCAGTAACCATCAGTGGGCCCATGAGCAGTCGAACAAACCTTTAGAGCACAAAATTTGTCAGACACAGATGTGCCAACCTTCAGAGGATCCTGATGATCATAGTCAGATGAGCAGACTAACAGAGAGCCAGACTGTTCAGAGACAGTTATGTTCACCTTCAGAGGTTTTAGAGAGTAATGAGTAGTTGGGCCAACCATTAGAAGACCATGAGGATCAGCAACATACAGATGAGTTAGAAAAAGAGGAAACAATTTCAGTGGAACAGGTTGATACAGGGGTAACTTTAGTGGATATTCGGGTCATTTTTTGTGTTGCAGAAGAGATACATCCTGGAAATGGAGGAGAGAAGACAATCACCGCCTGTAGTATTTCAGATATTGGGGATTCTACAGAGATATTTCTTCAGGTGACTTGCTAGGAGGAAACAAAGTCTCTACTGCATTTGATCTACTAGATTTGAGGACAAATCTTTTTGAGGCCCGAGGAGATGATAGGAATAAAAATCTGACAAGACCTATCATTAGGGCAAGAACCAAAGGAATTCAAATCTTGGTGTTGAGGGCCCATTTTGAGCAGATCGACCCTAGAATTATTTATATATTAACCTCTTTTCTATTATTCTTGTATTGTGTTTCCAACAGGCACACTTATCATATTCTATAGGGCAATGGACAAACTCCCTCAAACTCAGCTTGTGGGTTATCCATGGACCGACCTGAACTGGTGATGAGCCGAGCCGATGGATCCTATAGAAGACCGGCATCATGAAGACCATTTATTTTATATATTTCTTCTTTTATTGAACTTTTTTGGTTGTATTTTGGTTTTGGGACACTTTTATTTCTGTGTAACTTTCATTAGGGTTAGCCACCTTAAAAGTGGCAAACTTGTAATTTTGAGCACTTTTTAACCCTATGGAGTAGCAAGTATAAATACTTGCTTAAGAGAGGGTTTGAGGAGGCAAATTTTTTGCAGAACAAACACTTCACATTTTGTGAGAGGGCTTAGGGTTTCCTAATTCCAAGATTCTCTTATCAATTTCAATCCCAAGAAGTTAGAATTGTGGTGAGTGCAACAAGGAGAAATTGTGAGTAATATCGATTCATCTTTGTTGTTGTTCATTTCTTCTCTAGTGAGTCATATCTAGGGTAGATTTGAATCTTTCTTGGACTTATTAGTGATTGTAATTCGTGGATAATCATTTGTAAAGGTTGATTGTTCATTGAGATTGAATGCTTCTTAGTGATTGGCGTGGATTGGCATTATTGGAAGGATTTGAGGTCACGGTTTTGTGCTTGTCTTTATTGCTTCCTTTTGATCTGATTTTACGTGAACTTCATGTTCTCTTGTGGTTATTTGGTTAATATTATCATTAGAGATTACAATTGAATCATTTGAACAACAATTTCCATCAAAAATCTATAAGGTGTGCACGTGAAATTGCCCTTAAGTGAACCGATTTGTGTTTTGTGAATTGAGGTGTTTTCCTTGATTCTTTTGATTGTGCTTAAGCTTGGAATTAGGCCACATCAAGCTATTTGTTATATACCTGATCCCTTGAGAAACCCCTAATTGTCATGTAACGGATTTGTTGATGTTTCAATAATTAATCTTGATCGTTGAGTTTATTCATGTTGCAATCAATGGTTTGTTCATCTTGATATGTGCGCAGTATTAGAATTGAATTAGATCTCTGTTATTAAGATTGAGAAATCGTTTAATAGAGTAGATTTGGCATGAATAAAAAGATCACTTGTAATCCTAGAGATAGGTTATAGGAGGTTTTCTGTATTGAATGAGGTCATTGTGGTCTGGTTCAATTGAGAGTCCTAGGATTTTATTGCAATCTTAATTATGTTAATTAAAGAGAGATCTTAATTGATTTAATTAGGATTTGGGATTATTGATCTTGAGAAAGACCTTAATCTAGTGTAAGAAATCTGCAGATCAGAGATGTTGTGTATTAATCATTGGAAAGTTTGTAATTGAATAAAAGCTTCATGAGAATTAGGGGTGGATCTTGGGTAGGGTATGTTTAGATAATTGAATTAACTAAAGGAGTATTTGAATATCTTTACTCGGATCATTTTATTTGTTCCTTTCAGATTTAATCAGTAATTAGGATAATTGAGATCATCAATAGTGAGAAGTTAAATAGTAGGATAATCATTAGTACTAGTACTTATAAGTCTTCATGGGATCGATACCTGTACTCCAATGCTATATTGCTAATTGATAGGTACACTTGCATGAGAACCGATCGTAAGCTAGGATTGAGTATATGATTTAACTTGTTAGAACGATCAGATCGTCCACTAAGTTTTTGGTGCCGTTGCCAGGGACTTGTAATATTAGGAAAACTTGACGCCTACTACTTTAACTATAAACTCTTTTAATTATTTCTCTTAGTTTCATTCGTGCCTCCATTCAGATTTGTTGAGGAAACTAAGTTCATCGTTTGTTTTTCGCGGTTTATGACAAGGAGCTCTTCATCTAAGCTTCTTAATCTTGATCCTAAGATTGACCGAACTTTTAGAAGGCGATTGAGAGGTGTTGAAGAGATGGTAGGGAATTTAAATTTCAACGAACCTTTGGAAAGTGAAGAAGCAACATCAGTAGCTGAAAAGGAAACTTCTATCACCCGTGGTAACACAGAAGCTGAACCAATGGCAGATGAATGAAGGACGATGGTTGAATATGCTCAACCTACTTTGAGTAGCACTGGTTCGTGTATTGTACAACCAGCAATAGAGGCCAACAACTTCGAGATCAAGGCCTCTACAATGCACATGATTTACAATCAATGCCAGTTTGACGGTTTGTCTAACGAGGACCCTCATGCGCACATTCAGATGTTCTTGGATATTTGCGCAACTGTCAAGCAAAACGGAGTATCTGAGGAAGCGCTGAAATTGCGACTTTTCCCTTTCACTCTCCGGGGAAAAGCAAGGCAGTGGTTTAGTTCACTGAACCGGGATTCCATAACCACTTAGACCCAGATGGTGGAGACTTTCCTGGACTATTATTTCCCACCATCGAAAACTGCCAAGTTGAGAAATGATATCACATCATTCACCCAACTAGACCACGAGCCCTTGCATGAAGCGTGGATCAGATTCAAGGATCTTCTTAGGCAGTGTCCACATTACCAAATGCCTAACTGGATGCAAGTTTCTACTTTTTATAATGGGCTAGATTATGCAACTCAACAGACAATAGATGCTGCTGTTGGGGGTACTCTGAATGTGAAGACGTCGGAAGAGTCATTGAGTTTGTTTGAGAACATGGCAAAAAATAATCACCAATGGAACCATGGTAGATAAAAGCACAGGGCAACGGGTATTTATGAGGTCGATTTGATGACAGCAATTGTAGCAAAAGTGGATGCGCTCGCTTCAAAAGTTGAAGGGATGGCTGTATCTCAACCATCCCAATACTACTCAGCTGAACCTCATTCCAACAATGTGATATCTGAAGTGCTAGAGCGTGGTGATTATGTGGGGAACTCCACAAGGCCACAGAACAATCCCTATAGCAACACATATAATCCAGGGTGGCGCAATCATCCTAATTTCTCCTGGAGTAATCAGCAATTTCAAAGGGGAAATGCACCTGCTCTAGGATTCCAAAGACCAGCTCCACCTCCTTTCCAAGAAAAGAAATCTAATCTTGAGGATATGATTGCGAAATTCATTCAAGCATCTGAGCAACGCCAGCAGTCCACAGAGGTAGCTTTAAGAAATCATGAAGCCTCAATGCACAACTTGGAAAACCAAGTAAGGCAGATCTCCAAAGCGCTTGCTGAGTGACCACAAAGGTCCCTCCCTAGAAATACAGAGACCAACCCAAGAGAACACGTGAAGGCAGTGATTCTTAGGAGTGGAAAGGAAGTGAAATCAGATAAGTGTGAGGAAACTCCTATTATTCGGAAGGGGAATGAAACTGTTGATAAGGGCGAGACCACTAATAAAGCAGAAAAAGGCAGAATTATAGAAGAAAGAACAAACGACTCGGAAGCTAGAAAGACACCTATCGTCCAGCCTTATAAACCCTCATTGCCATATCCTGCCAGGCTGCGGAACGACAAGGATCGAGAACATTTCGGTAAGTTTTTGGATTTGTTCAAATAGTTACATATCAACTTACCACTTGTGGAAGCTCTTTCTCAGATGCCCAGGTATGCCAAGTTCTTAAAAGATTTACTATCTAATAAGAAGAAGATGGAAGAGATCTCCACTGCAACAATTGGTGCGGGTTGTTCTGTGATTTTACTGAACAAGCTTCCAAAGAAATTGAAGGATCCAGGGAGTTTCACCATATCATGTTTCATTGGTAATCTACCCGTAGAAAAAGCATTAGCAGATCTGGGGGCTAGCATAAACTTGATGCCATATTCCTTCTTTCAAAAGCTGGGATTAAGGGAGCCAAAGCCCACACGAATGAGCCTTCAATTGGCAGACCGATCGTGAAGTTTCCTAGAGGGGTTATTGAAGATGTATTAGTAAAAGTAGAAACTTTCATCTTCCCAGTTGATCTTGTGATCCTAGACATGGATGTTGACACTGAAGTTCCTCTGATCTTGGGATGCCCCTTTTTGGCCACAGCCCGAGCAATCATTGATGTGGCTGAGGGCCGATTAGTGCTGCGCATTGGGGAAGACGAGTTAGTAATACAAATACCAACTGTGATGAAGAAATCGGTAAGTTCTGATGATACTTGTTATGCAATTGATTTAACTGATACCGTTGTGCAAGATATCTTATGCAAGGATCCATTAGAGTTGAGTTTGAGAGTATGCGATTTTGAAGAGACAGAAGATTGTGCAATATAAGAAATGTTGACTCATCTTGATGGCAAGGAAGAACTTAGGATAAAAACAGAAAGGGAGAATATTGATGCAGGAGATGTTACCAGATTGAAGCCCTCTATTGAAGATCCTCCAATTCTGGAGCTGAAGCAACTCCCTGATTATCTGGAGTATGCTTTCTTAGAAAAGGATTCTCAGTTGCCGGTTATCATTGCAACCGGGCTAACCATTGTTCAGAAGGAAAAGCTCTTGAAGATCTTGAAGGAGCATAAGCTTGCCTTGGCATGGAAAATTTTGAATATCCAAGGGGTTAGTCCATCTTTCTGCACACAAAAAATCCTGATGGAAGACAATTTCAAACCAGTGGTGCAAGCTCAAAGATGACTTAATCTAAACATAAAAGAAGTCGTTAAGAAAGAGGTAATCAAATTGTTAGACGCTGGCCTAATTTATCCTATTTTTTATAGTTCATGGGTAAGCCCCATCCAGGTGGTGCCAAAGAAGGGGGAATGATGGTGGTCCCAAATGAGAATAATGAGCTTATACTAATGAGGACGGTGACGAGATAGCGAGTCTGCATTGACTATCACAAGTTAAATGAAGCCACTCGCAAGGACCATTTTCCTTTACCTTTTGTCGATCAGATGTTGGAGAGGCTTGCTGGACATATGTTCTACTGTTTTCTAAATGGGATGTCGGGATATTACCGGATCCAAATTGCCCCTGAAGATCAAGAGAAAACTACCTTCACATGTCCCTATGGAACATTTGCTTATAGGAGGATGCCCTTTGGGTTATGTAATGCACTGGCCACTTTTTAGCGGTGCACGCTAGCGATTTTTGAAGATCTGGTTGATGATATCACGGAGGTATTCATGGATGACTTTTCCGTGTTTGGGGATTCATTTGATTCTTGCCTGCAGAATTTGGAAAGGGTGCTCATACGTTGTAAAGAAACCAACTTAGTTTTGAATTGGGAGAAGTGTCACTTTATGGTGACTAAAGGTATTGTCTTGGGACACAAAATATCTCAGTAGGGGATTGAAGTAGACAACGCCAAAGTTGATACTATAGCCAAACTTCCCCCACCTTCTTCTATTAAAGCTATTCGGAGTTTTCTGGGACATGCTGGATTCTATAGACGATTCATCAAGGATTTCGCCAAAATTGCTCGCCCTCTCACCAGGTTGTTGGAAAAGAACATCGCCTTTGATTTCAATGATGAATGCCTCTAAGCCTTTGAGGCGCTGAAGGAGAAACTAACCAAGGCTCTTATCATGGTGGCTCCAGATTGGAACCTACCATTTGAACTGATGTGCGATGCCAGCGACTATGCGGTAGGAGCTGTCCTAGGTCAAAGAAAGGATAAGTATTTCCAACCAATATACTATGCCAGCAAAACTCTAACCGATGCTCAAGAGAATTATACCACTACTGAGAAGGAGTTATTAGCAGTAGTGTTCGCTTTTGACAAATTTAGATCCTATCTTGTTCTTTCTAAGGTGATAGTGTATACTGACCACTCCGCCTTGAGATATTTAATGACCAAGACGGATGCAAAACCCCACCTCATTAGGTGGATACTCCTATTGCAAGAATTTAACCTTGAGATCAAAGACAAGAAGGGAGCAGAAAATCTTGCAGTGGATCATCTATCTCGATTGGAGAACCCATGTGTTGAGCAGCTGAAGGAAGAAGATATTAACGATAGATTTCCTGAGGAGAATTTATATTCCGTCAACAAAGTTAGCTGTTCGGAGTCCCCATGGTTTGCGGACATGGCCAACTATCTAGTGGCTAAGGTCCTTCCATAGGACATGTCAAAGCAACAGAAAAAGAAGTTATTTACTAACCTGAAGTATTACTATTGGGAAGACCCCTACTTGTTCAGGTATTGCTCAAACCAAATGATCAGGCGCTGTGTCTCACATGAGGAAGGACAGCAGATCTTAAGCCGTTGCCATAGTGGACCCATTGGGGGACACCATGGTGCAAACAGGATAGCCCACAAAGTGCTAGAAGCTGGTTTTTATTGGCCGTCAGTATTCAAGGATGTCCAAAGTTTTGTAACTCAATGCGATCGATGCCAGAGAGATGGCAACATTTCAAGGAAGGACGAAATGCCATGATAGGAATAAAAATCTGACAAGACCTATCATTAAGGCAAGAACTGAAGGATTTCAAATCTTGGCGTTGAGGGCCCATTTTGAGCAGATCGACCCCAGAATTATTTATATATTAACCTCTTTTCTATTATTCTTGTATTGTGTTTTCCAACAGGCACACTTATCATATTCTATAGGGCAATGGACAAACTCCCTCAAACTCAGCTTGTGGGTTATCCATGGACCGACCTGAACCGGTGATGAGCCGAGCCGATGGATCCTATAGAAGACCGGCATCATGAAGACAATTTATTTTATATATTTCTTCTTTTATTGAACTATTTTGGTTGTATTTGGTTTTGGGACACTTTTATTTCCTTGTAATTTTCATTTAGGGCTAGCTACCTTAAAAGTGGCAAACTTGTAATTTTGAGCACTTTTTAACCCTAGGAGTAGCAAGTATAAATACTTGCTTAAGAGAGGGTTTGAGGAGGCTTATTTTGCAGAACAAACACTTCACATTTCGTGAGAGGGCTTAGGGTTTTCCTAATTCCAAATTCTCTTATCAATTTCAATCCTAAGAAGTTGAAATTGTGGCGAGTGCAACATCTTGAAATTGTGAGTTATATCAATTTCATTTTGTTGTGATTTCTTTTCTTCTCTAGTGTGTCATATCTAGGGATGATTTGAGATAGTTCTTGGTCAGAATTACTTGTTGTATTCACGAATTCTTATGCTTATTTGAAGGAATTATCATATTGATCCGATTCTTCTTGAGGATTTCCCTTGTTAACGTGTTCTTCAATTTTGGAAAAGGGATTGTTTTGTTACGATTTTTTCTTTGTCAAATTGAGGCTTCATTTGCGTGGATTACATGAAATTAGAGTGTTGTTAGAAGGAATTTTCATTGAAGTATTTTGATTATATCATTGGTTGTTTGAATTTCATCCTTTCATCATTAGGGTTCATTTGAAAAGTGCCATTTTTGGATCCGATTTTGCCTTAACTGGAGATAGTTATTCTTAAGTCTTTTGGATGTGCTTTTAAAGTGTGATTAGGCACATCATCTTTTTGGTATCAGAGCTATCTAATTTAGATACTTAAGATTTATCACATCCTCATTGGAAGAATTGGTTATAAACATTGAGAATTGACACCATTGTTCATGTGATTGAGACTAGTTTGATTGACATTGTTTCTTTGTCTTTCAAATTGGTTTTTATATGTGCTTAATCTTGGATTTGAGCACATCATCTTTTTGGTATCAGAGCTCCTATTGAGAAAAGGGAATTGGTTGTATTCAATTTCG
This sequence comes from Laguncularia racemosa, assembly GCA_037954665.1. Lineage (NCBI taxonomy): Eukaryota > Viridiplantae > Streptophyta > Magnoliopsida > Myrtales > Combretaceae > Laguncularia > Laguncularia racemosa. The sequence goes on along the minus strand of JBBMOL010000508.1, from coordinate 108,119 downwards.
TGGAAGTGATCATCAAATAGGGTTGATCAAGTGAAAACCCAAATTGTGTTGTTGTTGTTTGATATTGCGAAATTGTTTTGGATTGGGAATTAATTTTCTGGTTGTTGGAGTTGATTTGGGAAGGTTATTATATCACTTTGTGGACACTAATTCACATGGAAGAGCAGAAGTACAAAATGAAGTTACTTTAGCAAATTGTTTTTTGAAATTGTGAAACTTACCAATTGTTGCCGTGAACTAGCTTGTGGCGTGAGGAGTTGTGAAGTTTGTTGTTTGAATTCCATTGTGTAATTCTGTATTTGTGAAGTAAAATTTGCATATTACATTAAGTTTGGTTAGAAAGGAATTATTTGAATTCAAATCATATGAAATTAAGTTATGGGAGTTAATGATTGCTATTTGAATTTGAATCATTGTTACCAATTGAGGAAGGCTTGCTTTAAGTGAAGTTATTTGAATTTCAAATTGAAAGTTGCTGCCTATAGTGGGTTTTGGGGAATTCATTTGGGAAAGCCTACTTATTAATCTTTTGTCTTCATTATTTTCCATGGAAGTTGAAGACTACTTGTAATCAATATTCACCTTGTTGTTGCCCGTGGAAGTGATACATCTTAATTTTTGTTGTTGTTTGTGTTTGTTGCCGTGGAGTTTTTGGTAGAGTGAGTGCACCGGATTGAAGGTGTGTGTGGTGGTGTAAAATTTGTGGATTATGTGGATTAAAGGTGCTGCACATCAAGATCAATTGTAGGTGTGAAACCGTTGGCAATAAAGGAAAATTGAAGAAAGTAGAATTTGAATTCAAAAACAAACATTAAAGTGTGAAAGTAATTGAACTTTTTTACTTCAACACTTGTGAGTTGAATTTAATTTCTTAAACTACTTAGAAGTATTTATTTGTGCTTCACTTATTCTAATATACTTGAAGTGAAAAAAGAAATTTTTTGGGCTTTGTAACTTGTTGCACCGGGGGTGTACAAGTGTGTGTGTTGTTATCCAAACTTTTTACTGTTGACGTGGTGAAGTGAAGGGAGTGTGCTAACAAATTATTTGAGATTACATTTGTACTTTAGATAAATCGCATCCACAAACATGTCATATGATAGTGTAAATGGGTACTTTTGGCAATGAGGCCAATAGCCAAGTGGGTAGCAACTAAGTCGTCGAAATACAAATGGAAGAACTCTAGATGAACAACTTCGGGACCTTTCCACACTTGTTACTACATTGGGCAACAAGGTTTGATAGGATGACATTGCCACCACCACAATGTGTAAACCTTAGGCACCACCTAAGAAAAGGGGAGATTATCATGCTCTTAGGGAAGATAGAGATGATAATTTGGGCTTAATCCATATCCGGTCAAGGAATTTAGACCACCCTCGAGGACCAGAGTGGTGCGAAGCTACAGATGCCTTCATTTGAAGGGTAGGGGTTTTCGCAGATGATTACCTAGACTAGGAGGACCAAATTGTGCAGACGTAAGTATGCCAAACCCTTTCAAAGGTTCTTGAGGGCTCTAGTGACACGAGCCAACCCTTAGAGCATAAAATTTGTTAGACACCGATGTTCCAACCTTCAGAGGATCCTGATGATCATAGTCAGACGAGCAACCACCAGAAAGCCCAAATCTTCAGAGACAGTTATGTTTACCTTCAGAGGTTTTAGAGGGTAATAAACAGTTGGCCAACCATTAAAAGACCATGAGGATCAGCAGCATACATATGATTTTAGAAAAAGAGAAACAGTTTCAGGGGAACAGGTTGAAAACAGGGTAACTTTAGTGGATGTGGGGTCATTATTTGTGTTGCAGAAGAGATACATCCGGGAAATGGAGGAGAGAAGACAATCACCACCTGTAGTATTTCAGATATTGGGATTCTGCAAAGATATTTCTTTAGGTGACTTTCTAGGAGGAAACAAAGTTCTACTACATTTGATCTACTAATTTGAGGACAAATCTTTTTGAGGCCCGAGGAGATGATAGGAATAAAAATCCGACAAGACCTATCATATAGGGCAAAATTGAAGGAATTTCAAATCTTGGTGTTGAGGGCCCATTTTGAGCAATCGACCCTAGAAATTATTTATATATTAACCTCTTTTCTATTATTCTTGTATTGTGTTTTCCAACAGGCACACTTACATATTCTATAGGGGAGGACAAACTCCCTCAGACTCAAATTGTGGTTATCTAGGACCGACCTGAACCGCGAGGATTTGGGGCCCCATGGTCAAAAAACCGACTTAAACGATTTTTTTATATATTTACATTTTATACATTTTTGGTTTTATTGGTTTTGGGGCACTTTTTTCCCTTTTAAATTTTTTTTAGGGCTACCCCTTTTTTTTTTTTTAAAAAGGGGGGAAATTTAAATTTTGAGCATTTTTAAAACCCAGGATGCAAGATAAAATTTCTTTAAAGGGTTGGGGGAGGCTTATTTTTCAAAAAAAACATTCAATTTTTCGTGAGAGGGTTAAATTTTTTCCCAATTCCAAAATTTTTCAATTTCAATCCTAAAATTAAAAATTTTGGGGAGTGAAAAATCTTAAAATTTTTGAGTTATATCAATTTCATTTTGTTTTGATTTCTTTTTCTTAGTTTCTATCTGGATGATTTGAGTAGTTTTTTGGTCGAATTCTTTGTATTAATTCTTTGTTATTTGAAGGAATTATCATTTTGATCCATTTTCTTGGGATTTCCCTTTTTAACGTTTTTAAAATTTTTGGAAAAGGGGTTGTTTTTTTAGGTTTTTTTTTGTAAATTGACTTCATTTCAGATTAAGAAATTAAGGGTTGTTAGAAGGCATTTTCATTGAATTAAACTATTATATTCAGGGGTTTTTTTAATTTCATCCTTTAAAAATTTGGGTTCATTTGAAAATTTTTTTTGGGCTATTTTGCCTTGACTTGAGAATTTATTCTTAAGTCTTTTTGGTGGCTTTTTTAAATGTTTTTTTGGCAACCGCCAAACACTATATTCATGAAAGTGTTTGATGTAGGGTATTGATTTTAGGGGGGATTTTCCCCCCTTTTAGGGGAAAAAGATATATTGGTTTGTAAAACATTGACCACCAAAAAGGAAAATAAAATGAGCATAATAAATACCGAATGTGGGGTCGGAAATAAATAAAAGAAGATGTCGAACCCCGAAGATTGTTAAGAATAACCTTTCAATTTCACTTTTATTTAGGCAATGAATTTGGAAATTAAAAAGAATTATACTAAATTAAAAAGAGAATTTTTTTTGCAAAATGAAATTTTGGTGGAAATAAATCCCCCCTAATTTACTAATCATTTTCCTTTATGTTAAATAACTATAGCTTATGGATTTTCACCAAAAATTTTCAAAACCTTAACCCTTTTTTAAAATTTTTAAATAATGTTACCCCAATTTAATTAAAACCCCCCAAAAAAACAAATGAGATTCTAATTCACAATCAAAAAATTTCCAATTTTAATATGTTAGCAATATTTTTAAAAAATTTTCTCCAAACCCCCTTATAAAAATTTTTAAAAAATTTGTATAAACACTTTTCAATTTCTAATAAAATTCAAAACGATGCTTCCACAAAATTTTTAAATTTTTACGGGGAATTCCGAAAAAACCAAAAATTTTTCCTTTCGATCTTTAAATTCCTATGCTTGATTTAATTTTACAAAAAAAAAAATCAAACTTTTTAAATATAAAAATTTTTCGTATATCTATTTTCCCCATAAAAAATACAAGGCCCTTTTTATTTAATTTAGGCTTCTCATTTTTTTAGGAAAAAAATCCGACAAACCTATCATTAGGCAAGAACAAAAGGGGATTTAAATCTTAGCGAGGGGACCCTTTTTTGACAAATCGACCAGGAATTTTTCTTTACAAACCTCTGTTATTTATTCATGTATTTTTTTTTCCAAAGGAATACAACTGTTTTACAGGCAAGGATAAACTCACTCAGTTGTTTGGGTTATCCATGGCCGTCTAAACCCGGGCGATGGTTGAACCGACGACCTTAGAAGATCGGCATCAGAACCCAATTTTTTTTATATTTCTTCTTTATAACTTTTTAGTTGTATTTTTTGGGTTTTGGGACATTTTTTTTTTCCTTTAAATTTTCATTTAGGGTTCCACCTTAAAAGGGGCAAACTTTAATTTTGGGGACTTTTTTTAACCTAGGATAGCAAGTAAAAACTTATTTAAGAGGGGGTTGGGGGGCTAATTTTCAGAAAAAAACACTTCACATTTCGTAGGGGGTTGGGTTTTCCTAATTCCAAATTCTTTAAATTTCTCCCAAAAATTTTGAAATTGGGGGGTTTGCAAACACTTGAAATGGGTTTTAATTTTCAATTTCTTTTGTTGTATTTTTTTTCTTCTCTAGGTGTAATCGGGTTTTTTGAGATTTTTCTTGGTCTTTTACATTTTTTAAAAAAATTCTTGTGATTATTTGAAGTACTTATCATTTGATTTGGATCATCATTGAAAATTTCCCTAGAAAATGTGATTTTCACCATTTGGAAAAAGGATTGTTTTGTTACGGTTTCTCCTTGTCAAATTGAGGCTTCAATTGCGTGGATTATATGACATTAGAGTGTTATTAGAAGGCATTTTCTTTGGGGTAATCTGATTATATTATTGGTTGATTGAATTTCATCATTTCAACATTAGGGTTCATTTGAAAAGTGCCATTTTTGGATCCGATTTTGCCTAGACTTGAGATAGTTGATCTTAAGTCTTTTGGATGTGCTTTTAAGTGTGTTTAGGTACATCAGTTTCCCACAAGGATGATTTAGAACATTATAGTATAAGTTGCATAAAAACAGTTGAAATAAAGAGGTGCAATGTAATTCATATTGAACAACAAGAATAGACTAATAAATGGCATAAAAGAAAATAAAGTAAATGAAACAATTGCTATAATCTTCAAGAAAACTTGTAGAATTTCAATCTTCCAAAATGATTCCTTGAATTCTTCAATTGAAAGCAACTTTAGCAAAATAACATTCCTTCTTCAAACTAAAATTTGGAATAACATGAAATCTAAATGAATTAAAGAGAATGTAAAATCCTAAAGTTCCTAAGGGAATTCTAATGATTCAAAGGAAAGACAAATGATGCTAAAACAAAGAAGAAAAACAAAGGAGGCTAAACAAAAGATGCTAAACAAAAGGGATGCTAAACAAAAGGGGATGCCTCCAAGGTTCACACAAGGGGCCTATTTATAGATCCAAAGAGGAGGAGGATAAGGTTGATCTGATGAGGAGTTCAGTAAGCAAATTAATTAAGATACGATTTTGGAGAGATTTTCGCAATGGATATCCGGGGAGTAATGAAGGCCGGCTTTAAGGCCGGCGGCTTTAATGCTTTTTGGGCCAGTTTAATATAGGCCGGCTCAAGGCCGACGGCCTTGAATGTAGGCCGGCCTAAGGCCGGCGGCCTTCCGTGCAATCCTCCACTCGCTTCTTCAATTTTGTGAAAAACTCCTCCAATTAACTTGTAATTTACTTTTGGGTCATCAATGATACGAACCACGCCAACCCGTGACGAAACCCAATACCAATACGTTCGGAAATTCGTTGCTTAAGACGCCCAAACACCTAAAGTGGAAAAAACCGCGACCCGTTGTCTATAAGTGAGACAAGAACCTTGGTATAAAAGTGAAGACGCCACAATCGGGATGGAAGAACCGATTGATAAGTCGGGATGAACGCCACGAAAATCAATCCGATAAGTTCGAATTAAGTTCTTGAAGAACCAAGAGAGTGCCTCTCAAAAGTGTTTAATGTTCAATGATGTCTAAAAATAAGTTGTTCTAAACCCTAGGAGCTTTTATACTAGGGTTACAATTCGTGTAAAAACAAGTCCAAAACGATGTAGTTTAGTTAAGTAACATAAAAATGCGAAACAGAAGAAGCTGGCCGACAGGGGATACACGGCCTGTGTACACGCCCGTGTACTTTGGCCGTGTACTTCTCTATGCAACTTCTAGCAACATACACGCCCGTGTACTTTGACCGTGTATCTTCTGTGCAACTTCTGGCAACATACACGCCCGTGTACTTTAGCCGTGTATCTTTCTGTGCAACTTGACTCCATACACGACCGTGCCTTTTAACCGTGTATCTAGCCGTGTATGATTCTAAGCAATCTTGAGAGTCCTACACGGCCATGCCTTGAAAGTACACGCCCTCTTCAACCCGTGTCCGGTGTGACTTATATAAGAGCAAGGGTCTTCCCATGGTTGTTCCAATCCGTTCCAACTTCATGATTGACCCAATCCTTCTCGGCTTCATGGACATCCTTTATCAACCCGTTAAGTGCTTCCTTGAGTCGTTTTGCTCGATTTCTTATGATCGGTCCAGGCGGCACTTCAAGAGGATCCACATTTCTTCTTCCGGCTTGGCTCTCATTTCGGATCTCATCACTCAAAACCTGAATTTTCACAATAAACACCATTAAATATCATTTCTTTATATTTTCTTATAATATTGAAATAAGTTTAATATAAGTATAATGTGATCTTATCAACTATGTATCTAAGTGGGCATAAGCGCAAGCTCTACCAACAAATGATGCTAGGGTGGTTGTCAAGTTCCTCAAGAAGCTCTTTTGCCATTTTGGGGTGCCTCGAGCACTAATCAATGATCAGGGTACACATTTTTGCAACTCTCAGGTTGAAAAAGTCTTAAAAAGATATGGAGTGACTCACCGTCTTACCACTCCTTATCATCCATAGACAAGTAGGCAAGTAGAGTTGACAAATAGAGAGCTAAAGCGCATCTTAATGAGATCAACTCTCCAGCATGGGCGAGATTGGGCAGATAGGTTAGACGATGCGTTATGGGCTTACAGGACGACCCACAAAACACCACTTGATACAACTCCTTTCCGGTTAGTATATGGGAAAGCGTGTCACTTACTAGTTGAGATTCAGCATAAGGTGTTCTGGGCAATTAAGACTATCAATCTCGATCTCGACAAGTCAGGGGCTCATAGGAAAAGGCAGATTAATGAGCTTAATGAGTTAAGACTTATGGCCTATGACAACGCTAATATCTACAAGGAGAGAGCCAAAGCATATCATGACGCAAGGTTACGCCAGCACAAGCAATTTGAGGAAGGGGATATGGTACTGCTATTCAACTTCAGGTTAAAACTTTTTCCTAGGAAACTCAAATCAAAATGGTCAGGTCCTTTTTGAGTCAAGAACGTTTTCCCTTATGGAACGGTGGAGTTAGAACACCTTGAAAAGGGTATTTTCAAGGTCAATGGACAAAGACTTAAACATTACTTAGGAGACAAGAAGGTCTTTGAAGAAAGAGCGGGGCTGACCCTCATTCGAATCCATAACTAATCTCCCTCTATTCATTAGGTCGAGCCAACGGCGTTAAACAAAAGCGCTGGCTAGGAGGCAACCCATGCATCTACTAGGTTAGTTTTCCTTTTACTGTCATCATCAATATATTTGTAAATGGTGGTTTTGCAGGTGAGATTTTAACAAAGAGGGTACGACATGGTCTAAGCCACACCTAAGTGTATGAGCATTTGTAAAAGGTGTCTTGTTCTAGGGATGACATGGGTACAGGCACGGCTAAGTTACAAGCTGTGCCACAAGGTACGATTTTTCCAAGTTCCTTTATACAAGAGCAGTGCTTGATACGGCTTAGAACACGCCTAGTTTTGAAACCGTGTCATCAATAGCCCTTAGGGTTCGCGATTTTCATATATAAGACGCCTTTCCCTACACTTATCTCCTCATTCACACATTACTTCGCTCTGCATCTTCGTTTTTCTTTTTTCTTTTTTTCTTTTTTTTGCTCCTCTCTGTTGGTTCCATTAGGTGAAGGACATCATTCATCAATCTTTAGAGATTCCTTGAGTGTGGTGCATCCAAGATGCCTAGGACTAAAACGGTGGCGCGTAAGAATGCTCAACCTCGTTCAGCTGGGGGTTCATTTAGAGCATCATGACGCTATCCTCCTAACTTGAGGAGGGAGGATGAAGCTAAGTATGATACGGTGCGAGAACGGAAGGTATTCATGCCTAATGTGGTAATCGATTGGGAAGTGCTCGCTCAGTATGGGTTGGCGGAAAAATTTGATCAATTCTTGAACGATCCAGCTTAGAGAGCACTTCTGAGCATTGAGGAGGACGTTTATGCTTTGCTAAGCTATGACTTCATCGCCACATTTAAGCTTAGTTTCGGCCGTTGATAAGATCACATTATACTTATATTTTCTTTTGGACTTATATTAAATTTATTTCAATATTATAAGAAAATATAAAGAAATGATACTTAATGGTGTTTATTGTGAAAATACAGGTTTTGAGGACCCAAAAGTAAATTACAATTTAATTGGAGGAGTTTTTCACAAAATTGAAGAAGTGAGCGGAGGATTGCAATAAAGGCCGCCGGCCTTGGGCCGGCCTACATTCAAGGCCGCCGGCCTATATTAAACTGGCCTTAAAAAGCATTAAAGCCGCCGGCCTTAAAGCCGGCCTTGAACCGGCCTTCATTACTCCCCGGATATCCATTGCGAAAATCTCTCCAAAATCGTATCTTATTTAATTTGCTGACTCAAATCCTCATCAGATCAACCTTATCCCCCTCCTCTTTGGATCTATAAATAGGCCCCTTGTGTGAACCTTGAGAGCATCCCCTTTTGTTTAGCATCCCCTTTTGTTTGAGAATCCTTTTGTTTTGATTCTTTGTTTAGCATCCTTTGTCTTTCTTTGAAATCATTAGAATTCCCTTACGAACTTTAGGATTTTATGTTTTCTTTAATTCCTTTATATTTCATGTTATTCTAAATTTTAGTTTGAAGAAAGAAAGTTATTTTGCTGAAGTTCTTGAAGATTATAGCTATTGTTTCAATTACTTTATTTTCTTTTATGCCATTTATTAGTTTATTCTTGTTGTTCAATATGGATTCCATTGCACCTATTTATTTCAATTGTTTTTATGCAATTCATACTATAATGTTCTAAATCATCATTGTGGGAAATATGATGAAGCCATAATTCAAACTAAAATGATCATTGTATTCATGTTATAGGAAATGTAGATATGCGGAATTTTCATATAATAAGTCTTGCTATGAATTGTATTTTGTAATTGAAATCAATGCATAGAAATGTAAATGACTCGAAAGAGAAATTTAGGTTTTATTAGGAATTCCTAAGTAAGATTTAATAATTCATGTGGAAGCAGTGTTATTGAATTTTATTAGAAATTAACCTAAGTGTTTCATGCAATATTTTTATTAAATTTTTCACTAAGGGATTAGGAGAAATTATTTTAAAGATATTAGGCAATCATATAATTGGGAAATTTATGATTGTGAATTAAAATCCTCATTTGATTTAAATTAGCGGGAGCTATTAAATTAAATTGAGGTAACATTACTTTAACATTTAATTGAGAGTCTTGATGAGCATATTGCAGTATTTCTTCAATATTGTAATACAGTGAAAATAAATAATGTATCTGATGATGTAATTAGGCTACAACTTTTTCCGTTTTCACTTAGAGAAAAAGCTAGGGCTTGGTACAATTCATTGCCACAAGACTCTATAACCACTTGGGTTGATCTCTCATCTAAATTTTTAAGGAGATTTTTTCCACCTGCTAGAACTGCTAGGTTAAGAAATGACATCACAAACTTCACTAAGTTTAGTGGTGAATCACTGTATGAAGCATGGGAAAGATTCAAGGAGGCAATTAGAAAATTCCCCCATCATGGATTACCAGATAATCTCCTTATTGAGATATTCTATCTCAGTTTAGATGATACATTGAGATCTCTAGTAGATGCTGCTTCTAGTGGTGCACTAATGAGTAAGACATATGAAGAGGCTAGTGCTTTGATAGATGAAATGGCCTCTAGTGCACATAATTGGCAACATGAAAGAGGTAAGTCTAGAGTAGCATCTGTCAATGACATGGACACCTTAACAGCTCAGATTTCTGCTCTTACCGCTCAGGTAAGTAAACTCACCTCTGCACCATCTTTTAATGTTAATCAAATTTCTTGTTGTGAGTTATGCTCAGGACCACACTCAACTCTTGAGTGCCCATCTGGAAACTTTTCCTCCTCATCCCATGGAGAGCAAGTAAATTTTTTCAATAATTTCCAAAGAGGAAATCAAGGACCTTATTCAAACACCTACAATCTAGGGTGGCGTAATCATCCAAATTTCTCATGGAGAAATGATAACAATGCACTTAAACCCCTTGGATTTCAAAAGCGAGGTCCTAATCATAATACTCCCCATTAACAATATCCTAATCATAATACCACTTCTCAGCAAGGTCAGTCTAAAATGGAAGAACTCATGATAAGTTATATGTAGAAGACTGACACAATGTTGCAAAATCAACAAGCCACCATTAGGAATCTTAAAAATCAGCTTAGTCAAATGTCTCAACAGTTGAGTAATAGACCATCTGGGTCTTTACCTAGTAATACTGAGCAGAATCCTAAGGGTGTAAATGCTATTATGCTAAGAAGTGGTAAGGAATTGGTTGATAAGAAACTTGAGGAAGAGGAGGTTAACCTAGAGAAAGATAAAGGGAAACAAAAGGAAGAGGAACCAAAGCAAAATTCACCAAAAGTGCAAGCATATGTTCCTCCTTTTCCTTTCCCAGGAAGGCTGAAGCAACAGCAATTGGATTCACAATTTGCTAAATTTTTAGAAGTCTTTAAAAAATTGCAAATTAACATTCCTTTTGCAGAGGCACTTCAGCAGATGCCATCATATGCTAGGTTCATGAAGGATTTACTCACAAAGAAGAGGAAGATTGAAGGGAATGAACCAGTGATGCTTACAGGGGAATGTTCTATGATCTTACAAAAGAATTTATCCAATTTGCCAAGAAAACAAAGAGATCAGGGAAGTTTTACTGTTCCTTGCACTATTGGTAATTTTCATTTTGATAAAGTACTTATAGATTCTGGTGCAAGTATAAATTTAATGCCTCTGTCCATTTTCAGAAAACTAGGACTTGGAGAATGTAAGGAGACGCACGTCACCTTACAACTTGCGGATAGAAGTGTCAAGTACCCAAAGGGTATAGTGGAGAATGTCCTAGTAAAAGTGGACAAATTCATCTTTCCAGTTGACTTCATAGTCTTGGAAATGGAAGAAGATAGAGAGGTACCCATGATCTTAGGAAGACCATTCCTGGCAACAGGTAAGGCATTGATTGATGTGGAACAAGGTAAGCTTACTTTAAGAGTTATGGATGAACAAGTCACGTTTAATGTGTATGAGGCTACAAAGAAATTTGATGGCTGTAAATCCTGTTACACTATTGATAGTGTTGATGAGCTTTCCTTTGAGTTCATGGAAGAGAATGTAGGTGTGGACACGATGGAGTCAGTCTTTAGGGATTTAGATAATTGGAGTGATGAAGAGGATGAACCCCAAGCAGAACATACTGAACAAGTTTATGAATTCAAGACTCGACACTATGAGGAGCTGGGCACCACTGAGAAGAAACCGATGCCGTCATTGACACAACCCCCGGTGCTTGAACTTAAACCTTTGCCTGGTCATTTAAAGTATGCTTATCTTGGAACAAATGATACTTTGCCAATAATCATTTCTTCTTCTTTGACAAGTGATCAAGAGCAACAACTTTTGGCTGTTCTAAGAGAACATAAGGAAGCTATCGGGTGCACCATTGCTGATATTAAGGGAATTAGCCCTTCAATTTGTACTCATAGGATATTTCTTGAAGCTGTGTGTAAACCTACAGTACAACCACAAAGAAGACTTAACCCAACTCTTAAGGAAGTTGTAAAAAAAGAAGTACTTAAATTGTTAGATGCTGGCATTATTTTTCTAATTTCTGATAGTAAATGGGTTAGTCCTGTCCAGGTTGTACCAAAAAAAGGTGGTATGATTGTAGTACAAAATGAGGCTAATGAATTAATTCCCACTCGCACTGTAACTGGTTGGAGAGTCTGTATAGACTATAGAAAACTGAATGATGCTACCGCAAAGATCATTTCCCCCTCCCTTTTATAGATCAGATGTTAGAAAAACTTGCAGGGCATGATTATTACTGCTTTTTAGATGGTTATTCTGGTTACAATCAAATCCATATAGCACCCGAGGACCAGGAGAAAACCACCTTTACTTGTCCCTATGGCACATTTGCTTTTAGGAGAATGCCCTTTGGTCTTTGTAATGCACCCGCTACATTTCAAAGATGCATGATGTCCATATTTTCTGACATGATAGAAAATTTCATTGAAATATTCATGGATGATTTTTCTATTTTTGGGAAGTCATTCGAAACATGTCTAACAAATTTAGGATGTGTGCTTAAGAGATGCAAGGAAACTAATCTGCTTCTTAATTGGGAAAAATGCCATTTCATGGTAAGAGAGGGAATAGTCTTAGGGCACAAAGTATCTAAGCAGGGAATTGAGGTTGACAGGGCAAAAATAGAGGTGATAGAGAAGCTACCACCACCTACTACAGTGAAAGGAATCAGAAGCTTCTTGGGACATGCTGGCTTCTATAGGAGATTTATCAGGGACTTCTCTAAAATCTCAAGACCTCTTTGTAATTTACTAGAAAAAGATTCTGCCTTTATTTTTGATGATAATTGTTTGCAGGCATTTAATCTATTGAAGGAGAAGCTCACTACCGCACCAGTGATTGTTGCACCTGATTGGGAGCTTCCCTTCGAGTTGATGTGCGATGCTAGCGACTATGCTATTGGAACGATACTTGGGCAAAGAAAAGATAAGTCATTTCATGTAATATACTATGCGAGTAGAACCTTAAATGAGGCCCAAAGGAATTATGCCACAACTGAAAAAGAACTTTTAGCAGTTATATTTGCATGCGATAAATTCCAGCCTTACCTAATAGGTTTTAAAATCATAGTATATACTGACCATGCTGCCCTTAAGTATTTATTTGCTAAAACTGATGCTAAACCTAGGTTAATTCGATGGATTCTACTACTGCAAGAATTTAACCTGGAAATTAAAGATAAGAAGGGAACTGAAAATGTGGTGGCTGATCATTTATCCCGTCTGGAATCTAATTTTTTTTATTCACCTATTAATGAAAAGTTCCCCGATGAACAATTGCATGTAGTAGAAGTTCAAGGATTACCTTGGTATGCTGATATCGTTAATTATTTGGTTAGCAAAATCACTCCATATGGTTTATCCTACCAACAGAAAAAGAAATTTTTACATGATGTGAAGTTTTATTTTTGGGATGAACCATATCTCTTTAAAAATTGTGCTGACCAAATAATTAGACAATGCGTACCTGAAAGTGAATAGCTTAGCATTATACAGCATTGTCATTCTAGAGAGGTAGGAGGTCACTTTGGTATGGAAAAAACGGCAGCAAAAATTTTATCTTGCGGATTTTATTGGCCCAGTTTGTTTCATGATTGCAGGAACTTCATTATGAATTGTGCTCAATGCCAAAGGACTGGCAATATTTCAAGAAGACATGAATTACCACAAAATAATATACTTGTAATTGAACTTTTTGACGTTTGGGGAATCGACTTTATGGGTCCTTTTCCCTCATCTTTTTCAAACAAATATATTCTTTTAGCTGTTGATTATGTTTCGAAATGGGTAGAGGCAGTTGCTCTACAAACTAATGACAGTAGGGTTGTCATTAAATTTTTGAAAAAGAATATATTTTCAAGATTTGGGGTACCTAGAGCTATAATAAGTGATGGGGGAACACATTTTTGTAACAAGCAATTTGAGAAATTATTATTAAAATATGGAGTTACTCATAAAATTGCCACCCCTTATCATCCACAAACGTGTGGACAGGTTGAGGTATCCAATAGGGAAATTAAGCGAATCTTAGAGAAAACTGTCAATGCATCCCGAAAGGATTGGTCTTTAAAACTTGATGATGCATTGTGGGCTTATAGAACAGCTTTTAAAACACCTATTGGAATGTCCCCCTACAAGATTGTTTTTGGTAAATCATGTCACCTACTCGTAGAGCTTGAGCACAAGGCATACTGGGCCATAAAATACCTTAACTTTGAGTTGCAAGCTGCAGGTGAAAAGAGGTTGCTCCAATTGAATCAAATGGCCGAGATGAGAGAGGAAGCATATGAAAATGCGAGAATTTACAAGGAGAGAGCAAAGCGATGGCATGATAAGAACATCTTACAGCGAGAGTTCTTGCCTGGTCAAAGAGTCTTATTGTACAACTCTCGATTGAAGCTATTCCTAGGTAAGTTGAAATCATGATGGTTTGGACCATTTGAAATTGTTAATGTGTTTCCTTATGGTGCAGTTGAGTTGAAGGCAGAAGACAACCGTACTTTCAAGGTAAATGGTTATCTTCTCAAACATTACTATGAAGGGGAACATGTTGATAGAAATGCCACAACTGTGGATTTAGGAGATTCAAGAACTTGAACTGGAAAAGTCGGGCTAGCGACTATAAACTAAGCGCGTCATGGGAGGCAGCCCATGCTCAATAAGTATATACACTAGTGTTTTAATTTCGTTACAAAAAAAAAAAAAAGAAACTAATTCAAGGCTGGATAAGAGCCGCCGGTGCATTCAAGACACTCCAAGGATGACAGACATTTTGGGAGGAATTTTCTTCCTAATGAACAATTTTACACTAGGGAAGTACCAGTATTTCAATTTCTACATTGACATTCTTTTCCTTAATTTTGTGATATATTAGGAACAATGAGGACATTGTCCAATTTAAGTGTGGGGAAGGGATTATAAATGTAGAAGTATAATGATTGCACACATCATGAGCTTACAAATCCCATGCTTTATTTATGTTCTTAAATTGAAATCCTGAAATTGACTTAGATTGGTGCCCTACTCACCAACTATTGTGACTAGTTTACATAGTTAAAATTTAATAGTAAAATCTCTAGAGAACAGGGTTTACCCTATGTTTAGCCTTTGAACTTGAGATTGAGTCCTTAAGTTGAAAAAAAAACAAGCAAGTTTACTTCAAGGAAAAATTGGTTAGGATAAATCTCTCTTGAAATTTCTTTGGAATACCTTAACACCTAGTGAAAGAGGTAAATGAAATATTTTACTTAGTGAACCCTTAAAAAAAAAAAAAAAGAGCCTTTACTCCAATAACTCAGGAAAGTGAGTTAAGAGTATCCAATCTTAAATGTTAGTGTGAGGAAGAGTTCGTAGGGGTCCCTTTAAAACCTGGTCACTTAGGCGATGAGCCTAGGATGTGCCGACTCAATGAACTCACAATAACGAGAAGGGCGGAAAGGCAAAAATTTAGTACCTTAATGAAAACCAGGTTGACATGGGCGAGCTTTAGTCCCTCAGAAGAGTGAAGTCTCACTCCGCTGTCAATTAAGGCAAAAAAAAAAAAGGGAGAAATTCTAGGAAAAAAATGGATACCATATGCTTTCACTCCTTGTTATCTTGTTTAGAGAAGTAAAATTGAGGGAGATGATACTTGCTAATAACCAATGAAGTTTAAATGAATGTTTTTCCTTATGGACTAAGTATTGTTTTCTATTGTTAAACACTGGGATTAAAAATCTGTTGTATTTAGATTAACTACTAAATTTCAACTAGATATACTAGTTACAAACTTCAGTATGGTCAGAACAATGGGCACCAGAAGTTCAATGATGGATTTCTCTTGTTTAAATCAATTATTTTGCTTGAGGACAAGCAAAAGTTCAAGTGTGGGGATGTTGATAAGATCACATTATACTTATATTTTCTTTTGGACTTATATTAAATTTATTTCAATATTATAAGAAAATATAAAGAAATGATACTTAATGGTGTTTATTGTGAAAATACAGGTTTTGAGGACCCAAAAGTAAATTACAATTTAATTGGAGGAGTTTTTCACAAAATTGAAGAAGCGAGCAGAGGATTCCAATAAAGGCCGCCGGCCTTGGGCCGGCCTACATTCAAGGTCGCTGGCTTTGAGCCGGCCTATATTAAACCGGCCTTAAAAAGCATTAAAGCCGTCGGCCTTAAAGCCGGCCTACATTTAAGGCCGCCGGCCTTGAGCCAGCCTTGAACCGGCCTTCATTACTCCCCGGATATCCATTGCGAAAATCTCTCCAAAATCGTATCTTATTTAATTTGCTGACTCAAATCCTCATCAGATCAACCTTATCCCCCTCCTCTTTGGATCTATAAATAGGCCCCTTGTGTGAACCTTGAGAGCATCCCCTTTTGTTTAGCATCCCCTTTTGTTTAGAATCCCCTTTTGTTTGAGAATCCTTTTGTTTTGATTCTTTGTTTAGCATCCTTTGTCTTTCTTTGAAATCATTAGAATTCCCTTACGAACTTTAGGATTTTATGTTTCCTTTAATTCCTTTACATTTCATGTTATTCTAAATTTTAGTTTTTAAGAAAGAAAGTTATTTTGTTGAAGTTCTTGAAGATTATAGCTATTGTTTCAATTACTTTATTTTCTTTTATGCCATTTATTAGTTTATTCTTGTTGTTCAATATGAATTCCATTGCACCTATTTATTTCAATTGTTTTTATGCAATTCATACTATAATGTTCTAAATCATCCTTGTGGGAAATATGATGAAGCCATAATTCAAACTAAAATGATCATTGTATTCATGTTATAGGAAATGTAAATATGCGGAATTTTCATATAATAAGTCCTGCTATGAATTGTATTTTGTAATTGAAATCAATGCATAGAAATGTAAATGACTCGAAAGAGAAATTTAGGTTTTATCAGGAATTCCTAAGTAAGATTTAATAATTCATGTGGAAGCAGCGTTATTGAATTTTATTAGAAATTGACCTAAGTGTTTCATGCAATATTTTTATTAAATTTTTCACTAAGAGATTAGGAGAAATTATTTTAAAGATATTAGGCAATCATATAATTGGGAAATTTATGATTGTGAATTAAAATCCTCATTTGATTTGAATTAGCGGGAGCTATTAAATTAAATTGAGGTAACATTACTTTAACACTTAATAAAGGATTAAGGTTTTGTTAATTTCTTGTGAAAATCCATATAGCTATGAGTTATTATAACATGAAGGCAATATGATTAGTAGAATTAGGGTGGATTCTATTTCCCATCATCAATTCATCATTTTTCAAACACAATTCTCTTTTTAAGCATTTAGTATAATTCATTCAATTCTCATCAAATATCATTGCCTAAATAATAGTAGAAATTGATAAAGGTCTATTACTTAATCAATCTTCGTGGTTCGACACTCTTCTCTCACTATATTACTTGATCCGATCCGGTACACTTGCCGGTATTTATTCACGCTCATTTTATATCTCTTTTTGTGTGGATCAGCCATCATACCCAGCTTGATAACGTGGTCTCCTTCTACTGCCAAGGGAGTTACCACCGTGTTGAAATGAGAGAATTTATCAAGTGCCTAGGTATTTATGACAATGAGTTTATCGACTCCGATGAGTTCTCTCAGCTTCCAGATGCTTTTCCCAGGGGCTTATTGCAGTATAGAGTGTGGAACAGTATGGGAGATGGTAGGTATGATCCATCCAAATCTAAGGGAAGCCATTTACGGGATCCTGCCGTGTGTATGCTTCATTACATTTTAGCCCATTCAACCACTGGTAGAGGTGATTCTCAAGGGGTTGTGAATGCTTCGGACTTGTACCAGTTGTGGAGTATGATCACAGGTACCCGGGTTAATGTTGGATTAGCAGCTGTTTGGTGTTTGAAAAAACAGTGCGATCTAAGGCATCACAAGGTTTTTGTCAGCTCCTGGATTACCCGTATTCTGAAGAACGATGGTGTCTTTCCAACACGGGTTCCAAGGGACATTTGTAGAAGGAGTACCTCTTTCCCTAAGGGTGTTTTGTGGAGGTGGAGGTTTCGCATACTGGATGCATCTGAAGAACAACAAGAGCAGGAGGTAGAACCCGAGCAGGATGAAGAGCAAGGGTAAGCTCAAGAACAGGCCGTACCGAACCAGGAGCTAGCAGATTCTGTAAAGAGATTGACCGTGGATTTGGAAGAAATTAAGAGAGAACAAGCCAGGCAGTCAAAGCGGGTGAAGGGCCTAAAGAGTTATTTGGTCACGTGTTTATCACGAATTGATGAGAAATTGGGGGTAGATCTTCTCCCATGTGGTGGCTCTAGTGATGAGGATGTCGTATTACAAGCTACTCGGGTTGTTTCTGGAGGAGATCGTCACTCGAGCGGTGCATATGATCCAAGTTTTCATTTTGGAGAATCCTCGGGTGCAGCTTTCATGGCACGACGTGAAAGTCCAGTAGTTGCTATTGCCACAGCGAGCAATCAGCAGGATACTGAGATGATTGGATCTGATTTGATGAGAGCCATGATGGGAGCCAAGCCAGAAGATGGAATGTGGATCCTCTTAAAGTACCACCTAGACCTATCACATGAACTCGAGCAAAACGATTCAAGGAAGCACTTAATGGGTTGATAAAGGATGTCCATGAAGTTGGAAAGGATTAGAGCAATCATGAAGCTGGAATGGATTGGAACAACCATGGGAATGCCTTTGCTCTTGTACAAGTCATAATGGATATGGGTTGAAGAGGGCATGTCTTTACAAGGCACGTCCGTGTAGGAGTCTGGAGGTTACACAGAATCATATACGATCGTATACACGGTTCAAAGGTACGGCCATGTATGGTGTCAAGAATTTCCACAGAAAGATACATGACTAGAAGTACACGGTCGTGTATTTTGTCAAGATTTCCACAGAAAGATACACGACTAGAAGTACACGGTCGTGTACATTGTCAAGATTTCCATAGAAAGATACACGACTAGAAGTACACGGTCGTGTACATCTCCAACTCCAGTCATGTACTTCTCCATCACCGGCTCCAAGGCCGTCGGCCTTCATTCCCACGCTGTCGGCCTTTATGTCTTGTTTTGCTATTTTTACGCAACTTATTGAAGTGATGTCGTTTTGGGGCTTTATTGTTACGAATCATAAAACCCTACTATAAAACTCCTAGGGTTTAGAACAGCTAGAATATAGAACATACAACATTGAAGTTTGAAAAACACTTTTGAGAGAATTCCTCTCTTGGTTCTTTAAAGAACTAATCTCAAACTTATCGGATTTTTTCTTCCGTGGCGTTCATCCCAACTTATCAATTAGTCTTTCATCCCGATTGTGGCGTCTTCATATTATACCAAGGTTCTTGTCTCGCTTATAGACAACGGGTCGCGGTTTCCACTTGAGTGTATTTGGCATCTTAGGTAGCGAATTCTGAACGTATTGGTATTGGGTTTCATCACACGTTGGCGTGGTTCATATCGGTTAGGAATCCGAGCAAACCGATTTCGTATTAGTTTGGTATTAGAGCCTAGGTTTGTTAAACATCAGTTCGGTTTGAGGAAGGTAACATCAAAACCCTAACTCCAATCGTTCATATCAATTGTTCGTATTCAATTTCACAGTGTTAATTGTCTATTGAAAGTGTAGTACCTACTATTCAATTTTGTTACAAAAAAAAAGGAAGAATCACGACAAAAAAAAAGGGGACCGTGATCAAGAGCAGCAAACAAAGGCGACAAAAAAAAA
Organism: Laguncularia racemosa; assembly: GCA_037954665.1. NCBI lineage: Eukaryota > Viridiplantae > Streptophyta > Magnoliopsida > Myrtales > Combretaceae > Laguncularia > Laguncularia racemosa. Next base: position 88,585 of record JBBMOL010000508.1, on the reverse strand, counting down.
AGGAAAAATTTCGAGCCCTAGAGTTGCTTTGAATTATACGGAAGGGAATTGACGTAGTTTGGGTTAGTTCCAGAGGATTGAGAAGAGGAATTGGCGAATTGATATCATTATTGCTTGTGAGAATACACGAGTGACTGTGTGATATCATCATTTGAGCGAAACACGTAAAGGAGTGTATCGTGACGCTTAATCATTATATATATTTTGTGTTCGTGCTAACCTTTTTTCTGCAGGGACGATGTCAAGGCAACATTCTCCTAAAGGTGAGAGGGGAAGGTTTGATGCTAGGTTAGTGATTGAGGCGTTGAGGGGTGAGATGAAGAGAATGTTTTAGGAGGGCATGGAACAAATTCATGAGACGGTGGAACAAAGACTAAAGCAATCTAAAAACGTCTTCCAAGGGCGTAAGAGGGAGAGTTGTTTTAGGAGAGTACAAAGGGGTGGAGATGAAATGTCTGATGATGAATTTGATGAACCTTCTGTCGGGAGTTATAGAGGTTATAGTGGTAGGAATAGAGGAACTAGGGATTGGGGAGATAGAGGAGATAGGAATAGAGAGGATAATCAACTGAGTAGTATAAAGATGAAGATTCCTCCTTTCTAAGGGAAGAATGATCCCGAGGCTACTTAAAGTGGGAGAAGAACGTAGAGATGGTGTTTGACTGTCATAACTATAGTGGGAGAAAGAAAGTGAAACTTGCTGCCATTGAATTTTCGGATTATGCCATAGTGTGGTGGGATCAACTAATGTTGAATAGAAGAAGGAGTGGCGAATCACCTATTGAGTTTTGGGAAGAGATGAAGAGGGTAATGAAGAACGGTTTGTGCCTACGTAATTACTATCGTGAATTACACAACAAATTGCAAACTCTTAGGCATGGAAGCCAAAGTGTGGATGAGTATTTCAAGGAGATGGAAGTTATTATGATTAGGGCGAATGTAGAGGAGGATAGAGAGGCTACCATAGCTAGGTTTCGTGCAATTGTAGCATTATGTAAAATTGGAAGATGTGGTTCATATGGCTGTAAAGGTTAAGAACCAACACAGGAGGAAAGGTAGTAGTACTGCACGGTTTCATAGGGTACTGGTTCATCCGCCTGGAAGACTAACTAATGGAAGAAGAAAGAAAAGCCTTTATCCACCAAACCAAAAGGAGAGCAGAGGTAAGCGGGTTCTACTCCTGGTGATCAAGGTAAACCTGACTCTTCTACTCCTAGAAATCGTGACATTAGATGTTTTAAATGCCAAAGTAGAGGCCATATTGCTAGTTAATGTCCGAATAGGCATGTTATGATTCTGCGTGATGATGGTGAGTATGAGACTGAGGGGGATAGCGAAAGAGGATGATATGCCTCCATTAGAGGACGCTAGTGATGATGAGGAGCCTGCAATAGGGAGGTTAGTGGCAGTAGTGAAGAGAGCTTTGAATGTGCAGGTAAAGGAAGAAGAGGAGGTGCAAAGAGAGAATATCTTTCATACTAGATGTTATCTAGGTGATCATATTTGCAGTTTGATCATTGATGGAGGAAGTTGCACTAATGTGGTGAGTAATTTTATTGTTGAGAGGCTGGGACTCAAGACTACTAAACACCCTAGTCCATATAAATTGCAGTGGTTGAGTGATAGTGGAGAGACTAAGGTGAGTAAGCAAGCCTTGATTGCTTTTCGCATTGGTAGGTATGAGGATGAGGGTGTTATGCGATAGTGCCAATGCAAGTGTGTCATGTGTTGTTAGGGAGGCCATGGCAATTTGATAGGAAGGTTGTTCATGATGGCTTTTCTAACAAGTATACGCTTGTTCACCAAGGGAAAAGCTTTAATCTTAAACCTTTAACACCTAAACAAGTGTATGGGGGATCAGTTGCAGCTACAACAATCTTTTGCAAAACATAAGGTGAGTGAAAAACAGAGGGAGAGTGAGAGAGCAAAAGACAGCGAGAGAGAAAAGGAATACAAAAGTCAATCTCAAAAGGAAAAAGAGAGGAAGGCTGGAAAGAGTGTGAAGACCAAGTTGAAGGGGGATCAACTTTTGGTGGTGAGTGAAAAGGAGAGTGCAGCCTTGCAAAAGGAGAGTTGTGTGGCAAAGAGCAAGTGTAGTGAGGAGAGCGTTAGTGTGAAGCAACCTATGTTGTTGCTGGTTTTTAAGGAAACTTGTTTGAATACTAACGAACTATTTAACTCTTTGCTTTTAGTGGGTTGTGTCTATTGTGCAGGACTTTGAAGATGTCTTCCCTGAGGAGATTCCAAAGGGATTACCACCTATTCGTGGTATTGAGCACCAGATTGACCTATACCCGGAGCATCAATCCAAACAAACCGGCTTATAGGAGCAATCCAGAGGAGACAAAGGAACTCCAAAGGCAGGTCGATGAATTAATGGAGAAGGGGTACGTGAGAGAAAGCAAAGGGCCAGGGGTCCCCCCGTGTTTTTTGGTGCCTAAGAAGGATGGGAGGGAAGTTTTGGTGTTTCCCTGCCAACAAAATCACTAAAGACGTCCCCCTCCTCCTTAAGACAATCAGATGGTTATTTGGGTCTAGTGTCCCTCAAACTTTGGGGAGTTTTTTTCCTGGATTTTGTGTTGGGTTAAACAGGCAGACTGGTCGAGATTTTTTTTTTTGTCCTGGTAGAATTTTCTAAAAGGACTTTCCCCTTGCACAAAACAAAAAGATTCATATTGCACTTTTTCTTTGGGAATTTGAGTTTACGGTTCCCAAAAATTGTATCGGAAGAAGCAAGTTCTTGAGCTTTTCGGAAGCCTTTGGGTAAGTTAGGACAAGTTATTTTTTTCTACTGGGCACAAAGACAAGGTCAAACGAGGTAGAAATCGAACATTCTTTGTTGAGGGCTGTCTTTAAAAAAAACTTTTAAAAAATTTGGGGGATTTTTGCCGTTTTTGAATTTCCCCTTTAAACGCACAATGCTTCTCTAAATTTACCCCTTTTAAATTTTTTGGTTTTAATCCACTAAATCCTTTTGGTTTACCCCTTTCCCTTTTTTTGAGTTTTTAATCTAATGGCAAAAAGAAATAAATTTTTTTAAAAATTTTGAAAAAGGCAAGGCTAAAAATTGAGCGAAAGAACATAGCAGAAAATTTAAACAAGCCCAAAAAGGGGGGATGGGTGGGCGAATCCCAAAAAAAATTTAAAAAACCCACCCCTAGACAAAGAATGATTTCCCCAAAAGAATTAGGGGGGTTTATATCCCCAGGGTTTTTGGGTTTAAAAAAAATTTTAAATTTTAAAAAAGAATAGAGAGGAAAAGAAAGAATTTGGGGGGGTTTTTTTTTTGTAATCAAAATTTAAAATTGAAAAAAAGAAAAAAAAAAATCAAAAAAGATTAAAAAACCAAGGGCCCAAAAGGGAACCCAAGATATTTTTTAATTTTGGGAAAATTTTTTTTTTGCCCAAATTTTTCAAATTTTTTAAAATTTTTTTCCAAAAAAATTTTAAAAAGGGGTTTTTAACAAGGGGTTTTTTAAAAACCCATCTCCCCATTACTTTCCTGATAACCCCAAAAAAGCTCTTTTAAAATTTTTCTCTTATCGATTAGACAAACCCCAAACAAACTCTTAGGAATTTAAAAAACTTATAAAAGGGGGAAAAAAAAAAAAAAAACCCCCCCAAAATTTAAGGGCCAAAATTTTTTAAGAAAACCCAAAATTTTAAAAAAAGATCTACATCTCCAAAACATAAATTTTTAAACATCTTTTTTAAAAAATTTAAACATGAAAATTTTGAAGGGGGGGGCAAAACTATCAAAAAATTTTCGGATTTAAAATGCTTTTTTCCCCAATTTTTAAAAAAATTCTAATTGAGAAAAGAGCTTAATTCTTTTCCAACAACAAAATAAAATTTTTGACAAAAAAGTTCAAAAAACTATGAAAAACCAAAAAAAACAAAGAAAAATTTAAAAAAAAAAAAATCAAAATTTTTAAACCCCCAATTCGTGGGGAAAAATTAAAAATTCAGTGCCCCTTTTTTCCCAAAAAATCCTTTGCTACCCCATTTTAAAACAAAAAAACCCAAAAAATTTAAAAATAAAAAAAAATAACCCGTTCCCCAATTTTCCCTTTTCTCTCCTCCTTCCTTCCCCTTTTTTTCCCCCCAAGATAAAAACCCCGGATTATAAACCCCCCTGGGGGTTTTTTCTTTTTAAAAATTTTTTAAGGGAATGTAAAGGGGAACCCTTTTTTTCCCAAAGATACGAAAAAAAACTTTCCTTTTTGATGGAAAAAAGCGCGTTCTAAAAAAACTTTCCTAGGGGGCGATGGACCAAATTTCAAATTCTTGAGCGCATAAAAAGTTAATTTCATACAAGAAAATTTTTACTAGGAGAGTATAAAGGGAAATTGCTACATTTAAAGTTACTGTTTTGAGTCATTTTGATGAAAGGCGAGATTTGAGGACAAACCTTTTTTCAAAGGGGGGAAAAGATGAAGCCAGGGATGGGACCCAAAAGCCAGAAAGGGAAAAAGGGGTTTGCCCTTGAAGTGCCCCCCGGACCTAAAACAAAACCGAAAAAAACGAATCAAGGAAGCACTTAAGGGGTTGATAAAGGTTTACCCCATAAAGTGGGAAAAAGGTTTGGAGAAAACATGAAGCGGAATGGATTGGAACAACCAGGGGAAACCCCTTTGCTCCTTATACAAACATAATGAAAACGGGGTTGAAAAGAGCATTCTTTACAAGGAAGGGCCTTTGTGGGAATCGGGGAGGTTACCCCGAATTATAAAAAGGTCGTAAAACCTTTTTCCCAAAGGCACGGCCGTGTATTTGCAAGAATTTCCACAGAAAGATACACATCAAAGTAAAAAGGGCCCGTGAAATTGTATTAAATTTCCATAAAAAGAAACACGACTAGAAGAAAAAAACGGCCCGTGTACTCTCCAACCCCGGGCTCCAAGGCCGCCACCTTTTTAAACCCCCACCTCCCCCCGGCCCTTTCATGTCTTTTTTTTTAAAATTTTACGCAACTTTTTGAAGTGAGGGCGTTTTGGGGCTTTATTTTTTACAAATTGGAAACCCTACTAAAAACTCCTGGGGTTTAAAAACAATACAATAAGAACATATAACTTTAAAGTTTAAAAAAACCCCTTTTGAAGAATTCCTCTTTTTGGTTTCTTTAAAGAACAAATTTCAAGAATTTATCATTTTTTTTTCCGGGGGTTTTCCCCTCCCGACTTATAAAAGGGCCCTTTCTTTCCCCCCGATTGTGGCTCTACCATATTATACCAAGGTTCTTGTCTTATTTATAGACAAGGGCGCCGGGGTTTTTCCCCCCCATTTTGAGTGTGTTTGGGCATCTTAGTAGCGAATTCTGAACGTTTTTGGTTTTTGGGTTTCGCCACGTTGGCATGGTTCGATCAGTTGGGAACCCGGAAAAACCTTTTCATATCATGATTTTTTCCTCCCCAAAATCGAGCATTGAAACCTTTTGCCATCTGATGATGACTTTGGGTATTTGACTCGCGGGAAAAAATAAGGGAAAAGTTGGACCTTGGAGTTTTGGCCCGTTGTGCAGAACAGCCTTTCTACTTTTGTTTTTCCCCGTCCAAATTTGGGTTTGATTCGGAAGACTGCCCAAATCACTAGTGTTTGAAACAAAAATTTTGTTTTATAGTTTAGCTTTATTTTCAGTTGATTATTAGTTTTTTTTGTTTTTTTTTTTTTTTTTGTGAGATACGGGTTTTTTCAAAGTACACCAACCTTTGGGCGGGGGTTTCCCTAAAGACTTTACTTGGGCGTCGTTTTGATTTTCCTTTTAAAAAATCCCGTTATAAAAAAGGGTTAAAGGGAAATTTTTCTTTTTCCTTTTTTATTTTTTTTTTTTGCTTTTAAATTCTTTGTTTCCCCTTTTATGCATTTAAATTAAGACTTTGGGGAAAAAGTCTTTTAAAAATGGGGGGGAAGGGGGGTTGGGAAATGAAACGGGATAAAAGGGGTTTGTGCAAAAAAAAAATGAAAATTTTTCCTCTATTTTAAGGTATTATTTCCGTGATGACTTTTGACAATAAAGGATGTTAATTTGTTCATCCCCCTGTGGAAAATCTTAAAAAATTTTTTAAATTCCTTATTTTGAATTAAAAATACGTTGCAAAAAATTACAAGATGAAATCCAAGTGAAGTAAACTTACTTTTTTTTTTAACCCCTCTATTTTTTAGGAATTGAGTTTGGGGTTTAGGTCCCAAATGATTTTTACTATGCTCCTTTTTTGTTTTAAAGTGGGAGTTATGTAACTTGGAGTGAAGGAGTAATGAAATTTGAAATTTGGGTTTGTTTCCCATTTCAAAGAATTTCTGAAAAAAAAATTGGGAGAAATTGAATAATATAAAAATATATAAAATATTTTAGAAGTGGACCTCATAAAATTTGATAATTAACCCTGTGAACCCTTTTTAGGGAAAAAAAATTTTAATTGCCCCGGGGTGACAACCGGGGATAAAAGGCAAAAATTCACTAAAAAGGGGGTAAAAAGTCGAGAAAACGAACAAAAAAGGAGCTTAAATGAATGATAGTTGATTGATTAGATAAAAAAAGGTTCAAAGGGGGTTTCCCCCTTTAAAACCTATTACCCTTTAAAAACCCCCTTTGGAGGGACTTACTGAAAAAGGGAAAACCCGTCTTAAAAATTAAAAAATTTAAATTAAATGATTTAATTTGACTCAAACAATTAAATCCGGGACGCCCTCTACACTAGGAAAAAAAATTTAACTTTCTTTTAAAACCTCGGGTCATGACTCGGGTTTAACGATCTAAAATTAACAACAGGGGCCCCGGTTAATTTTAGAAAAGTTTTTTAAAATGGAAAACCCCCCAAGGGAATAACTTAAAAAAAGGGAATGAAAAAAAAAGGGAAGACGGGGGACAATTTGGATAAAACCCTGCCCTTTTGGGGCCCAATTTTGTTGCTTACAATATTTTTAAAAGGGATTGTATACTTTAAATTTTAAACTATTCTCAAGCTTGGGGCCCAAATTTGTTTTTGGGAATTTTTAATTTTAAAAGAAAAGGGTAAAGTTTAATTTACTTGGATTATTTTGGGAAATTTAGTTTTTTGAATTTTGTATACAACTAAGGGAAAGATTAAAAAAAAAATTATAAAATAAAATTGGGGTGTAGCATGAACTCGATAAATTTTGAAATTTTCTTCTGGGAATTTTTGGGAAAAAAAATTTAAAAAATGAAACTTGCCCTTTTGGGGGTTATTTTAAAATCCTTGTTGTTTTGAGGACAACAAAACCCTTAAAAGGTGTGGGGAAATTTAAAATAAAAGAAAAATTAATCCTTAAAAACCGGGGGTTTTAAATAAAGAATTTGTGTAGCCCCTTTTGAATAAAATAAATGCGGATTGGGTACGTAACAAAAAATTATAAAAAGTTTCAGGGTATAATACCAAAAAAAAATTTGGAAAAAAAATAACAAAAGGACATGTTTAAATCTTAAAAAAATCAAGAAAAACACTAGGGACATAAAAGGGGAAAGCCACGCCCTTTTAAATGAACCGGTCACCCCTTTGGGATGAAAGTTGCCACTTGGAAAGGAAGCACCCTTGTGATATGGGTGTGCTTGAAGCTGGGGCAGAAGCTGCAAAGAGGGGGAAAAAAACCAAACAAATTTGGCACGGTTTATAATCAAAGCCGTGCCACACACGAACAAGAATGAAAAATTGGGGTTTACCCCGACCAGAGGGAGACAGGGTTTCAAAATCTGGCCTTTGGTGGGCATTTTCAGGTGAATTTTAATTCTTTTTTCGAGCCCCCTTTGGGAAAAAGGAAAGATAAAATTTGTATCTTTCCCACTGAAATCCTCTCCCAATTTTCCCCTAGAAAGAAATAAATTAAACAACCTTAAGGAAAAAGGGAGGAGGCGACAGGAGAAAAAACCAAGAACAAGAAGTTAGGACGATTTTTTCAAATTTAAACCCAAAGGGATTTTTTTTTTGGATTATTTAGGTTAAATTTAAATTTTCTTTTTTTTGGGTTCCCTTCCCTTTTTAAAATTCATGAGTAGCTAATTGTTATATCCCTGACCCCTTAAAAACCCCCTTTAATTGCCCTGCCCCCGGATTTGTTGATGTTTAATAATTAATCCTGATCTTTGAGTTTTTCCCATTTGCAATCATGGTTTATTCATTTTTAAATGTGTGCAGTATTGGGTTTGAATTAAAATCCTTTTAATTAAGATAGAGAAATCTTTAAAATAGAGTAAAACCCCTACATAAATAAAAAGACCTTGAAAATCCAAGAGAAAAATTTATGGGAAAGGTTTTCTATTTTAAAAATGAGGTCTTTGGGGTTCGGGTTAAATTTTGAGACCCTAGGATTTTTTTTGGGCAATCAAAATTTTATTTTTTTTTAAAAAGAGAGATCTTAATTGATTTAATTAGGATTGGGGATTTTTGATCTTGAAAAAGCCTTAATCTAGTTTAAAAAATTTCCGGCAACCCAAGATGTTGTGAATTTAATCTTTGGAAAGTTTAAAAATTGAAAAAAAGGGGTCCCATGAAATTAGGGGTGGATCTTGGGTAGGGTATGTTTAGTTTAATTGAATTAAAAATAAAGGAGTTTTTAAAAACTTTACTGGGATCATTTTTTTTTTGGCCCCCTTCAGATTTAATCATTAATTAAGATAAATAGATAAACAAAAATGGGGAAAGCAAATATAGGGGGATAATCATTATCTAGTACTTATAAGTCTTCGGGGGATCGATATTTTTGTACTTCAAGGGCTATACGTTTAAATTGATGGGAAACACTCCCTTGAGAACTGATCGTAACTGGGAATTGAGTATGGGTTTTTAAATTTTTATTAGAACGATCATATCGCCACCAATAACTTTGGGGTAAATTTCCTTCCCTTTAATAGGAATTTTAAAAGGGCCCCCAAAAGCCTAGAATATGTAAAGGGCTTTTAGATGCCTTTTTTTAAATGGCAGGATTTCACAGATGACTACCTAGATTGGGAAGATAAGGTTGGGGGCCTTTTTGAGTACTATAAAAATAGATGAAAACACTAGAGTTTGTCTTGCTGCTATTGAGTTTATAGGTTATGCGGGCCTTTTTTGGGGGAAGGAATTTTTGGTAAATTAGCAGGAAAAGGGATGGAGAGGCTAAAAATTTTCAAAACCCGGGAAGACATAAAAAAGGGTTTCAAGGAAGGGGTTTCTTTCCCTAAGCACAAAAGGGGAAAGGAACTGTTTTTTGCATCAACAAAAAATTAAACCGGGGAGGAAAAACAGTTGATAATTATGTCTGGGTGTTTGAAACTTTAATGATGGGGTAGGGGTCAATAGAGCCTTCTAAGCAAACCCTACCACTTTTTGTCAAAAGGTTGAACTACGAGATACCCCTGTGTTTTGAGCTAAAAAATGTAAAGTACACTTGATGAGGCTATACATTTTAAGCTTTGAAAGTGGAAAAAAAAGAGGCGATCTAATCCTTTCAGGGTTTTAGAAAAGGGCCTAGAAATTTCTACAAAACCCCGGGGGGTTGATGGTCAATTGGGTGGACCAAAGGGAGCAAGCGGGGCATGCCAGGGTAAAAGATAGATTTATACCTACACAGAAAAGGAAAAAAATTATCTGGGGGAAAGGGGCAAAGAGGTATTTTGGATTTTATGTTAGACAAACAATCCCGGGGGGTCAAACTAGGGGGAAAATGCCTAGATTAAATGCTTCAAGAAAGAGATTTTACATACCTGCATATTTTCCCCAAATAAAGAGAAAAGATTTTATAGAGGGCACTAAAGAAAAAATGAAAAGAAGCTACCCGAGCCTACAATCTATCCGGGTTTTTGCAGAGTACAATGATGATCAAAAACACTGAGACACATGAGGATAAAAAGGGTGAAAAATTCTTAAAAAATTAATGTGTTACCCAGGGTTTTGATTTTATCTTTAGAGGCTGGGGACATACAGAGGGAAAAACCTTTTCCATGCCCTTGCTGAATTCGAGGTAAACCTTTTTTTGCTAATTTAAATTTATAGTGGTAGTTGCCTAATGTTATATCGTTGCATTAGTAGATAATTTACAACTAGCCACGCCGCATCTTAGCCCTTACAAATTTCATTTGTTAAAGGCGAGAAGTCCTTTTAAGTTTTTACAGAGGGGAAAGGTGCTAATCAGTTTTAGGGAAAAATCAGTGGGTTAGATTATCTGTGATGTGCTTTCCAAGTACAAAAACCCTTTTACCCCTTTTTTGGGTAGACCCTGAATTTTTTGATAAAAGGTGTTTTCATGGGCGAATTTAAAAAACTTACATGTTTTTAAAAGGATGTACACGATAGTCTTGATGCCCTTTTGTCTCCAAACCAGGGGGTTGCCTTTTCCCAAGGGCAAATTAGAAATACTTCAGTTCTTTTAAAAAATCCAAAAAAAAAACAAGCAAACCAAGACATTGGGTTTTCAGTCTAAGAATGAAACCCCCAAAATTTTAGGGGGAAATCTTTTTGAGGCAAAAGGAGATGAAAAGGGGAAACTACCCAAAGGTTCCAGGAGGGAGGGGAACCTTTACTTTGGGTGTATGAGCCCCCAAAAATCCACATATGGCCATTTTTATCAAAAATGTTTGATTTTAACTTTTGCAGGTACATTGAAAATTTTTATAAGATGGGTTTAAAAAACAAGCACTAAGGGTCAACTTTTCAAGACCCTTTTTTGGGGTCACCCTCCAACCCAAACCCAAATTTTCAATTGAAGGAAGAAAACCCCCACTTGAAGACCACTTTTTCACTTTTAATTGTCTTTTTTTAACTTTGCCAATTTTTTTTCAAATTTTTAAAATTGTAAATTTATTTTAAAAACCGCCACTTAGAGGGATATTTGTAATTTTTTTTAACAAATTTTTCCCTAATTTAGCCCAAATAAAGAATACTTGCTAACTAGGGTTTTTCAGGGAGCTTTGTCAATTTGAAAAAGATACAATTTTTTGCTGTGTGAGAAAGTCCCTCTTCCTACATCCACTTTTATCAATTTTCTAGGAAATTGGGGATTTGGGTTGGAATTTCTTGTGAGTAAAAAATCAAACTTCAAAATTTTATCCTTTTATTGCTAGTGTGTAAAAACTGGTGATAAAGGCTGATTTCCAAAATTTTTGTTTCACGCCAAATTAGGGTTTATTTTTGGGTAAGATTGCAAAGCATTTAAAATTGGAATTGGGATTTTTTTATGTAATTGAATTTTAAGGAATTCCTTTGTAAAACATCAAAAATTTGGGTTCACTCCATTAGATAAATCAACCAAATTTGGGGGTTTTGGCTTTTTGAATTCCCCCAATTAGATTGTTTCATGTGCTTAAATTATTTAAAGGGACATCAATGGGCACTTCAAAAAAGTTAGACTCTGACCCAAATTTGGGAAAAAAGGTAAGTGAAAAACTTATAGAAGTCTTAAAAGGGTCCTTTCTATAAATTAAAATGCATCTAGACCTGAAATTTTTTTTTGTGCATCTGTATGCAAAGATTTCAAATGGCCCCAAAAAAAACACAAAATTTTTTTTTAACCCCTTTTAAAAAGAATTTTTTAAGTGGGTTTTTTTAAATATTCCCAAATTTTGGGAATGGTATCCTAAAAAACAAATTTTTTAAATTTAAAAGGATATTTTTTAACAAGGGTTTTGCGGGTTTAAAAAATTTAAAAGAAAAAGTTGGGATCAGGTTCTTGTCAATTCGGAAGGGGACAAAAATTTGTTTTTTGGTCTTTTAAGAAACAAAATTCGTCGCCTTGTCTTTCAGTTGAAGCTAAAAATTTTTTCTTTTTAGAACAAATTTTTCTCAAGTTTTATGGATAAAACAGCAATTAAATGGTTATGGAATAAATTTTTTAAAAGTGCCCCCTTAAATGTGAAAATTAGTCAATAAAATTTTAAAAAAAAAATCCAATACCTCATTTTAGTCAAAGCATATAGAAAAAATGCTCACTTTTTTAAGAAACATGTGAAAAAAGGAAATAAAAAGTCGAATTTTTACAAATGAAAAAACAAATTTTCAGATATTTTTTTAAAAATCCCTTTAAAAATTAAATTTTAATTTATTAGGAATGAAATGGGAAATTTTCCAACCATTTTTTAATTTTAATTTTCTTTTCCCCCTTTTTTTTTAATTAAAAAGACTCCTCTTCTTTTTAATTTTTTTGAGAAAAAAAAAAAACCAAAATTTCATTTAGGTGGTCAAATTTTTTTCTTTTAAAAAACCCCCAAAATTTTTTTTGTTCTTTTCTCATTTTCTCAAAAGTTTTACCTTTCCCAATTCTAATTTTTTTTTTTTAAAAACTTTAAAATTCAACCCAAAAAAGGCCCCCAAAAAAAACCAAGAGAACAAACAAAAATCTTTTAAACAAAATCCTCAAAAGCCTACTTGTGAAACTTTCACGGGTTTTTTGAAAACGCTCAAGAACCTACTATAGATCCTAAAAATGGAAGAAAACCAAAGTTTAAAATAACTTTGCCTTTCTTGGGTTTTTTCGAAAAAGAGGGTTTGGGAAAAAAAAAGAGTAGTTCACCCTTTCCAAAAAAAGGGGAAAAGGGAAAAGAAAAGATCAAAATAAGGAATTTAAAGGGACTTAAGAAAACTTCAAAAAAAGGGAAAGGGTAAAGTTTTAAAACCTTCATTGGGCAATTTTCCCCAGGACAAAAAAAGAATGAAGTTTTTCCATGGGAGTTTTAAACGAATTTTTAATTTTTTATAGTAATGGTTTTTAAGGGAAAGAGCAAATTTGAATCGGAAAAGGGTTTTAAAATTTGGTTCTTTACAAATCTAAAATGGGGGGGAAAGCATAAAGGAGTTTTAAAGAAACTTAAAAATTTTAGGGGAAAAATGTGTTAGGGCAAGGGGGTTTTTAACAAGAGATCAGAAACACTAAGAGATTTATTCAATCTTTTTTAAATGCATGATGTTAATGATGAGGGGGAAGTACTGAATTTACCCAGGGGAAAAAACTAAATTTTCTGCTGTTTAAAAAAGGGCTAAAATGGATTATGGTAAAGAACCATGTAATGGGTTTCGAGTTATTTCCAAGAAATACAAAAATTCCAATTAAGTTATTTGTCCCCAAGGGGAAAAGGGAAATTCAACTTCAAAGTCCAAATTTTACATGCAAAGAAAAAACTTTTTGCAATGGTTTTAAAAGAAAAAAATTTTTTGGGCATGTTTCAGGGAAAAATTTTGATCAAATAAGGAGGAAAAAGGGAAAATTTACTTTGGGAGTTTTAAAAATGAAAAATTTTTTGAGTTTTAAAAAGAATTTTTCTCTGCCCCTTAGCTCCTTTTTACCCTTTTAAATTAAAAAAAATAGGAAGGAAGTATTCCTAAAAGGAATCAAAATTCGTCAAGACCTAAAATTAGGGCAAAAGTTAAAGAATTTAAAAAACCCGGTGTTTGGGGGCCAAATTTTAGCACAATTTACCCCCAGAATTATTTGTTTAAAAACCTCTTTTCCCCTTACTCATTTAAAAATTTATACCCAAGCACACTTTTCAAACTTTTCAGGGGGATGGATAAACTCACTAAAACTTTGCTTTTTGGGGTTTTTCAAGGACCGACCTAAACCGGCGATGAGTTGGGGCCCACAAAAAAACCTATGGAAGAGGGGAGCTGAGGAAACTATTTTTATTTATAAATTTTTTCTTTTGGGCTATTTATGTTGCAATCTTCTTTTGGGGGGACTTTCCCTTTGCTTTTAAATTTTTTTTTAAGGGCCACCACCCTAAAAAAAAACATAGTTGTAATTTCATGAAATTTCCAAACCCCAAAGGGAGCAATATAACAAATTTCTTTGTAGGGGTTTTTAGGGCCAAATTTTTCATAACTTAACATACACTTTACTGAGGGGAAATTTGGGTTTCTTAGTTTTATTTTCTTTATCCCAATTTTAATCTCAAGAATTTGGAATTGGGGGGCAGGCAAAAGGGGGAAAATTTTGAGTTTTTATCAATTTCTTATTATTTTTTCTTTTCAAACTCTAGTGAGCATAACTAGGGTTGGAATTTAAATCTTCTTGGATAGATTTTGATTGCATTTGGGAAACAAATTAAACATTGCCCTAATTTATTGGTTTTTTTGCACTTGTTAATACCATTAATTTTTTCATTAAACTTTTGGCGGGAATTTCTTTTTTGTGAGGAGGGTCGGTTTTTAATTTGTCCCATTGTTGTTTTGGGGGGCTCTTGGAAAATTGAAAATGGTTAATTGGGGTTCAATTGAGGATTATATCTTTCTGGGTTTCATTTCCCTTTATTTTAAACATTTTATTCCCTCATCCATCAAATTTTGGGGTTTCCCCGCAATTTGTCTTGGGCCCTTTTTAACCAATTTGATCTTATCTTTTTTAGGGTTTATATTTGGGTTTTTTTTGGGATGTGCCCTTTAAACTTGGTTTTTTGGCACATCACCTTTTTGGGATCAAAAGCTGTAACATATTTGGGGTTTAAGAAAGAACACATCTTAATTGAAGAATTGGGTTTCATTCATTGGAAATTGAAAGCCAATTTTTTCATGGGGATTGAGGAAATAGTTTGATTTTTCTTTTTAAAATTGGTTTTTTTTTGTGCCTTAAACTTGGGTTTTTGGCACAAACATCTTTTGTAACAAGCTTGATTTTTTGAGAAGGGGGGTTATTGAATTTTGCAATTAATTTCGAAAAATTTGGGGGGTTGAATTCACCTTTACCTAAATTGTGAAGTGTAGTTGCATTTTTTTCCTTTTGTTTTGAATTCCATCTTGTTGTTTTAAATTTTGTATACTTTTGGGGTTTGAAAAACTCTTTGGGTTCCTTTGGTTATTTGGGCCCTGATTGTGTAAATTTTTAAGCAAATCGTTAAGGGTTTTAGAGTAGTGGGTTTTTAGTTTGTGAAGTGGATTTTTTGTTTTGTAAAAATTTTTTTTAAGAGTGGGGGAAAAAACAAATTTTATTTTCATATTTTAATTCAGAAATTGGGGGTGTGAGTTTAAAGGGGGAAAATTTGGGAAATTTCAAAACACACATTAAAATATTGATTAAAAAGGGGTTTTTCATTTGAATTTGAAAAAGCTTCTTACCATTTTTTGGAATTGTGTACTTTTTTTGAACTCTTTTTTAATTTGAAAATGAGCCCGCCTTAAACTTGTATAGAAGTTGGTTTTGGTTGTACTTTTGGGGAAGTGAAAAAAAAAAAATGGTCCAAAGGGTTTAAGAGGTATTTTTGGGGTTTTTTTATCCTTGTTAAATTTAAATAAATGTGTTACATTTGGGGTTTGGGTTTTTGTATGTGTTTTTTCAAGAACCCTTGTGCAATGGGGTGAAGTATTGTTAACCGTGAAAAAAAGGGGGTTTTTTTGCGGGGGTGAAAGGTGTGGTTGAAAGTGTATTTAAATTTCTGCCAATTGTGTATTTAAGTAAATAAGAAGTCAAGACAAAAAAAGGGAAAATGAATGGGGAAATTTGAAAATTTAAACACATCCATTAATTTTAAGAAATTATTAAGTAAACATTAAGGGTTTTTTGTTTGAAAATTTTAAAATTTTCCCCTTTCCATTTTTTTGGGGAAGGTTGCAATTAGGGAATTATTTGAATTGTTGCTTTTCTACCTTTGGTGAAGTTTCCCGGGGTAAAGGGGGTTTCAACCAAAAAGTGTTTTTGTATTTTTAAGGGAAGGAATGATACATTTGAAGTATTAAATTTTTGTTGCTAAAAGGGGAGTGCATCGTATGTGTATGTAAGTTTAAAATTTTAGGTTGATAACTTTGTGGGAAATGGGGAAGTGCTCCATGACTTTTAAGGGTATGTTTGGTGTTGTATTTTTGGGAAAGTTAGTGAAGGTGGTTTAATTTTTAGTGGGGTTTTGTGTGTGTTTTTTTAGAGAAATTTTACTATGCTGAAAGGTGGGGGAACAAAAACCCAAGGGGGTTTTGTGACAGGATTATGCATTTGTGGGTTTTTGTTAAGGTGCTACAATTTTTGATTTAATTTTAAAAAAAAAACCTTAACAAGAAAGAAAGGTTTTGATATAAATTTAAAATTTAAACAAGTCTTAAATGTGAAAGTAATTGAAAAAGTTACTTAAAAAACTTTTAGTTGAATTTAATTTTATCTACTTGAAAGTAGGGAATTGTACTTTTAAATTTTTTGCTTGGTTGTGTTCTTGAACAGGGAAATGGAGGAAAATAAAAAATTTTTGTTGGTTTTGAAAACAATCATTTAGTGAGAAAAAATTTTATTATACTAATTAATTTCCCCTGAACAATTTGGGTACATTTTGGGAAATAAGGATTGGGGAACAAAGGGGAAAAATTGTTCCATACCTCTTGTAGGGACAAGGAAATTTTTGTGTCCTTTTAAAATTGATGGTGGTTTTTGACCAACGTGAATTTGCGGGCAATTTGAAACAAAAAAACAAAAATCCCACAACTTTCCCCATCCTGAAAAACCGTATAAATTACAAATTTTTTGAAAAGACAGAATGGTCTTTTGTGACCCAAAAAGGCTAAGGTACCCTTCATTTTAGGGGGTAAATACTGTAAGAAAATTAAATGGTTAAATTTTTTCCAAAGTTCACATCCCACTAATTTCTTGGGAACCAAAGGTTTTTGGTTCCGGGGGGTTGGGATTTAAAATGATTGGGCCCTAGAAAAACTTAAAAAGTTCCAAAAATGAAAAAAAACAAAAGTTTTTAAACCTTAAAATTTGCCACAGAGGGCCAAAAATCAAAGTAAAGAGACAACCCTCACAATAAACCCGAGGATCATGCCCCAAGAAACAACCCTTTTGAGTTTCCTTTTAGGTTTTAGTACATAGCTAAAACCCTTTAAACACAAAATTTGTAACACCAAAAAGGGGCAAAACCCCTTAGAGGGTCCTAATGACATAATCAAAGAGTAGACTACAAGAACCCCAAAAAAATTTAAAGGTAATTTAAAGTTCCCTTCAAGGTACTAGAGGGTCAAGAGCCCGTTTTAGTAAACCATTAAGGATTCAAAAGGGCAGAGTCAAATGAGCCCCATCTTAGAGAGATAGTTTTTTCACCTTCAGGGGGTTTCAGAGGGCAATGAGCAATTGGCCAACCTTTTTGAAGACCCTGGGGGCAACGACATACATAAGATTAGAAAAGGGGAAAAAGGGTTTTAATGGAACGGTTTTTTACAGGGGTGACTTTTGTGATAAATTTAAAAATTTTTTATGTTTTCAGATGGAAAACAACCTAGAAATGGAGGAGAGAAAACAAACACCCCCCCTAGGAAATTTCAATGTTTTGGATTCCCAACATTTTAACTTTTTTTAGGTGGCTTTCAAAAAAAGGAAATAGAGTCTTCTACTGCATTTTATCTATCAATTTTAGCCCAAACTTTTTGAGGCCCGAGAGAAAAGGGAAACAAAAATTCCCTCAAGACCATCATTAGGGGGAAAAGTTAAAGGATTACAAATCTTTGGGAATGAGGGGCCCCTTTTTGAGCACATTGACCTTTGAATTTTTTGTTACTAACCCCTTTTTTCCCTTTTTCAAGTATTAAAATTCAACACGCAACCCCACAAACTTTACCCAAAACGATTGGGGTTTAAAAAACACCCCCAAATCACTTGTGGGGTTTTGCATGGGCCGACCCCCAAAAACCCCGGGAATGAGTTGGGGGCCCACGAATCCTATGGAAGAGCTAGCATGATGAAGACAATTTTTTATTTATAATTAAATTTTTTTGGACTATTTATTTGTAATCTTTTTAGGGCACCTTTCCATTTGCTTGTTTAAATTTTTCTTTTAGTACGACCCCCACTAAAAAATGGGGATAGTTGGGAATTTGTGAACTTCCAAAACCTTTAAAAGGGGGCAAGTATAAAACTTGCTTTAAATAGGGTTTTTTAGGGGGCTATTTTCATATTTGAACAAACACTTTTCGTGTGGGAAATTTTGGGGTTTTTCCTATTCAAATTTCTCTTATCAATTTTAATCCAAAAAAAATTTGGGAATTTGGCGAATGCAACAAGGGAAATTGGGGAGGGTTTTATCAATTTCTTATTGTGTGTTTCTTTTCATCTCTAGTGAGTCATATCTAAATTTGGGTTGAAATCTTCTTGGGCATATTTTGATTTGGGATTTGTAAACAAATTGTCAAAATTTTTTAATTATTGGTTTTTAAAACTTTTTAAACCATCAAATTTTTCCCTAAACTTTGGCGTAGAAAATTTCCCTTTTTTTTGAGGAAAATCATGGTTTAAATTTTTGGGATTATTGAATTTTGGGGGGGGGGGGGGGTTACTTGGAATTTAAATTGGGTTTAATTTTTTTCAATTGAGGGGTTAAACATCTTTGGGTTTCATCCCTTGATTTTTTCATTTGATTCAAACATCCCAATTAGGGTTTTATGCAATTTGTCTTTCCTTTGAAACGAATTTGATCTTTTCTTTCGAGGTTGATATTTGGGTTTTTTTTGTTTGTGCTTAATCTTGGTTTTAGGCACATCAATTCCATTTATATGTCCATATTTGTAAAGGATTTTCCTTGGTATGTAAATGATGGATCGCATTATGTACATAAAAGGCATAAGAAAAGAGAAGTTCTAGTTGGAATCTCTTCTGCTACAGGATAAGAAGGAGCTCTAGAGGTTGGGCTAGAACTTGCTCCTGATCATAATAAATAGAGAAAGTTAGAAGAAACTGAGGTAGGAGGATGTTGGACAAAAGATGATATTGGAAAACTTGATGTGGAGGAATTGAAGACTGCCATCAGAGATATAATGAAAAATGAAATGATAGAAATTGTAAGGACTACTGATGTGCCTAAATCCACTTAGACGCACATTTAAAAGACTCAAGAAAAAGCTAACTCAAATCAACAACAAATCAGCTCCAAAAGGGCAAGAATTCACGTGAACCCTAATGAAGATGCAAGGAAATCCAAATGATCAATGTTGCAATTGTGAAACCTCAATGTTAATCTCTTCTAACAACACCCTAATCACATATAAACCCACGAAAATAATCCACAAATTCAAAAAACAAAAAAAGATACAAAAAACAAAGTCTTCATGATCCAATCCTCGAAATAGGAAAACAATCGCGGCGGGTTTTGATTGTCATTTTAAAAAATGTTCTTGCCAACGGAAGTTGTGGGACAATTGGCACCCATGGAGAAATCATTGTAACTGTAAGATTATTCTCAAATTTTTTTAAAAAAAAGGCATAAGGTAAATATGAGCAATTTGGATCATCGCCCAAAATTGGGTTCGAAAACGTTGACGGGTTTTAAGAAATTTTCCCTTAAACACAATGAAAGAGGATTTAATTCTCCAAACTTTCAATAATAGAAGGATGGATTTTCTGCAAAAAAAGATTAAAGGAATTTCTAAAGAAATTCTTACAAATTTAAACATTTTAGGGTTTTCTATGAGAAAATTGCACAGGGCAAGAGTGATTTTTAAACCTAATTGGTTGCTTTTTAAAACTGGGAAATCAAAAAAAGATAGGAGATCTGGACTTCCTTTTTAAGATAGGCTCAAATCTTAACATCTATCCGCTGTAAGAACTGCAAAGAGAAATCCAAAAATTTTTATCCCAACACTTCTAGATTTTGTTCGTAAAGGAGCACATGTAATTGATTTAAACCCCTCGCCAGAAAAAATCAATTCCTTCCAAACCGTCCTTTCAAAATCACCAAAAAATCCCCAGAAAAATTTAGTTTTATTATTACTTTTCTTATGTAGGATCCAAACATTTATTTTTGGTCAAGACTTTCATTTCCTCTAATTTAAATTTTTTTTTTCAGTCTTTAATCTTTTATCCATTTTTTCGTTAATTGAGGGGGGGGTTTATTTTTTAAAAGATAAAAGAAAGGGGGAGAATGGGAAAAATATGATTGGGAATTTAGAATGATTGATAAAGCTTTTGGAAAAATTGCTATTGTGAGTGTTTATATCAAAAATCTTGTTGTATCTAATTTTGGGTGTTTGACTGTAGAAGTCTTTTGTACTCTTTCGAAAATGTTAAGAAAAAAAAGATGTTTTGTTATCATCAAAAAGGGGAGAATGTTAAGTTCTCTAATTTATTTTGATGATAACAAAAGAGGATTAAAAAATTTATATGTTTATTTTCCCAGTACAAGTTTTTAGATATATGGAAGTTTTTTAATGGACTTTTGGGTAGATAGAAGGGTTTCAGAAATTTAACAAAATTTTTCAAAAAAAATAAAATAATAGAAGGTATTTCAAAACCTCTGATACTTTGTAAAAGTCCTTAACTTTTTAATAGTTTGGGCATAATCTTTTTTGAACCTTTAAAACAAAGAGAGAAGTAGAAGTTTTTTTGATAAAACATTTCAAAACCTTTGCATAAAAGACGTTAGGGTTTTTTTTCAAGGGTTTTTAAAAAACCTTTAGGAACACGAGCATATTGGTTTTTTAGTAGAAGCTATTTTAGAATCTCAACAGGGAAAAATTAATGCCGATAGAAGCATGTTTTAGAACCTTTATGTCCAAAAAGAATTTTTGATTTAAGAAAACAATTTAAATTTCAAGTTATTATAATTTTTTCATGGCCTAGCCCACTTGTCTAGAATTTAATAATATACTTGAGTGTTTTTTACTAAATGGGATTATACTTGGGGATTTCATCACTTCAAGCTTTTACAAAAAATTTTTTTTAAATTTATTTGTTTTCCCCTTTAATTTTGATTGCGGTTTGTTTGGGGATGTTTTTGAGAGTTTTCCAGAAATTCTTCATAAATTTTTTCTTGGATTATGTTTAAGGACGGGTAAGGGGGAAGTTTTACAAAGATAAGTATATCACAATAAGAAGGGGTTTTTATAGAAGATAAGGTTCACAACATGGGGAATTATAAATCCTTTTAAGTTCTTTAAGAAAAATCTCAACAAATTTACTTTCAAGTTTACCAGTTTTTCAGATATCAAATCCAAGAAAAGATCTCTTAATAAGAAGATCACATCATGGGACGGTTTTCTTTTGAAGATTATCCAATTTTAAAATTCAAATTCTAAACAAACTTGGTCTTTCTATAAAAAGATTATTTAAAAAATTTAAATTTATTTTGTGTTTTTTTGCTAGCTTCCCATTTTCCTTCATAAAAGAGAAAGAAGTTTCTAAGTTTTGAAATAAATCAAAACACGAGCAGAAAACCATCTTGCTATCCTTCAAAAGGCGCACAAAAGATTCTTTTTTAAAATTGTTATTAAACCCAAAATTTGTAGGGATACTTTATTTCTCTTTTTGTTTATTTGATTGTTCTTGTGATGATTAAGTTGTTTATCACTGTATTAAGTGATTAACTTATTTGAAATTTAAAGGGAGACTCAGCATGAACTTTCCCAAAAGTTTGAAGTTTTTTATACTCTCAATTGTTTTTTGGTATAGTAAAAACTTAAACCTAAGAAAACCCCCGGTCCCCACAGGGGCCTGGAAGAGAGGAGTACGCATAAAGTGGAACCTTTAACTTGCTAGCATGATTTTCTCTCCCCTTCTATTTTTTTATATAATTGCATCTTATTGTTTATTTGTTGCTTAGCCATTAGAATTTCCATTCAATAGTGTTTTTTACAAAGTTGAAAAAAATAAAATTTTTCAATATTTAATCAATTCACCCCCCCTTTTTTAATTTAAGGGACCAACAAAACCCTAAACTTTAATTAACAATTAATTAATTCTCTTAAAATAATAGAGATAACTAAAGCAAATAACAAGATTTAATTCAATTATAAAGGGGTAACCTGGTTTTCTTTTTCTATTTCAATTTCATCATATTTTTATTAATTTTCCAAGAACTATTAAAATTTTTTCTTATGTTGTATTTTTTTTGTAATTCAAGTAACTACTCTCACAAGTAAATTTAAATTTTAATAAAAACCCAAATTTTTTTGATTAAGATCCCCCTCAAAATTTAGCAACATAAATCGCTGAAACAAAACATCTTCAACAACCCAAACAAAAAAAAAAGGGTTTTTGCTATCCTTCTCTAGAATTTTAAAAAAAAAAACCCATCAATTACATAGTTTAAAAAAAAAAAAGAATTTTTTTCAATTTGGTTTTGATGAAAACAAACTTTAAATTTTATCCCTTTAATATTTGAATCTAAAAAAAAAATTTCAGAAAAGAAAATTGGGGAAAATAAGAACATCAAAAATAAAATTTAAAAATAAATTAAATTTTTGATGATAAAATTTTAAAATTAAAAAAAGACCAATTTAAAAAATTTACTCCTCCATAGTTTAAAAAAAAAAAATAATGTTTTGAAATAAACTAGTTTTAAAAAATTTTTAAAAACCCATTGAATTAAAAAAAAATTGTCTTCAATCTTAAAATTTTTAATTGGGTTTTTTTTTCTTAAAATTTTAATTGAATTTTTTTCAAAAAAAACCTACTACTGTCCCATTTTACCCCTCTCTTATGACACTAATGAATATCTTTTGGGGGCTTTAAATAAAAAAATTAAAAGAAATCAAAGGCACGTGACTTGATAGGGGCCCCCCCTACACCTTGGGGTTTAAAGGGGTTTTAAAACACCTGAAAAAGTCTGGGGGAAAACATTTTGGGTATGGGGGTTTTGGGATGGGCAAATCCTTTTTTTTTTCAACATTTTCTCCATATGCCCCTCCATACAGGGCATGGTAAAGGACTGGAAGCTTTTAACATAAAAAATTGCAAATTGCAAAGGGGTACAGGGGTCTAAAAAATTTTTTTTTAAAATTTTTCCTTTTATTTGATTGTTTTTTCCCTTTTTTTATTAAAAAAAAAACCCCAAATTTTAAATTTAAAAAATGAATTTTTTAAAAAAATTTTTTACTTTAAAAACCCCCAAAAAAAGAGTCCACATCATCCAAAAAAAGGGGGGTTTTTGAAATTTTTTCAAATTTCCCCATACTTTTTTTAAAAATTGCCCCTTTAAAAAAACCCAAAATTTTTAAAAAATTTCCAAAACTCAAGGGAAAAAATTTAAAATTTCCCTTTTAACATTTTAAAAACAGTAAAATTTTAAACTACTTGCAAAAATTAAAATTTTAAAAAACGATTTTTTTTTTTAAACCCCCTTTATCTGGGGAAAAGGGAAAAAAAAAACAAAAGGCACCTGACAAACCGATTTTCGATACGAAATGAAAAAAAAAGGAGGGGAAAAAAAAAAACTAACCTATTGCAGAAAAAAGGGGAGAGTTTGATTAAAAGAAAGGGGAAAAAAATAGAAGAACATTGAAAAAAGAGAGAAAAGTAGAGTGGAAAGAAAATTAAAATGCCCGCCAAAAGGCCCCCAGCTTTGAGAAGGTCACCGACCTAAAGGGCTGGGCGTAAAAATGTTTTGGGGGATGGCTTACTTTTTAAAAAGGGGGCTGGTTGAAAATTAACAAAAAGCCGAGGGTTTTTGAGTAATGTAGGTCGGCTTTAGATACTTTAGGCCCCCCGGCTTATATTGTTTTCCGGGGTCGCTTTGGGGGTTTTTTTATGAGCGGGGGTACCTTTTGGGGTTTAAGGGGGCAAAAATAGTCATAAAAACAAACATTTTAAAAAAAAATTCTTTTAGAAAAGTTTTTTTCCATAAATTGTTTTGTTATTTCCCTTTTGGGTTTTTCTTGATAGAACTAATTGAACTTTTTTAAAAATTTGAATTTTTTTGAGTTTATAAAAAAACTTTTAAAAAAAACGTTTCATAATTGATTTCGCTTAAAATCACTTAAATTAAGGTTGGGGCTTTTTTATAAAAAGGGGGTGAGGGGGAGTCGAGGGGTTCTTGATAGCCCCCAAAGGTTGGGGAGATTAAAAAATTTTTAAAACGAACCACCCAAAACGGGGGGGGAAAAACCCAAACCAAAACGTTCGAAATTCTTGGGGCCTAAGACCCAAACCCCAAAAAAGGGAAAATTTTGAAAACCCTTTTTCATAAGCGAGAAAAAAAACCTTTGGGGTATAAAAGTGAAGCCCCAAAAAAGGGGTTTGGAAAACCCAAAAATTGATAAGGGGGGATAACGCCGGGGAAAAAAAATCCGATAAGTCAATTAAGTTCAAAAAGAACCAAGGGGGCCCCCTAAAAATTTTTTTAATTTTTAAAAAGGGATCCCCAAATCCCAATGTTAAAAAACCCTAGGAGCTTTTATACTGGGTTTTAAAAATTTTCGGTAAAAACAACCCCAAAACGACGTAGTTTTTTTTAATTTAAAAAAAAAACGCAAACAGAACAAGGGGGCCGACAGGGGACCCCAACAGCCTGGAAAACCCTCCCTTAAAACTTGACCGGTACGTTTTTTGCAACTTCTGGGAAAAAACAGAACAAGGGGGCCGACAGGGGATACACAGCCTTTTTCCAACCCCGGGGTTAAGGGGCCCTTAAAACTGTTTGGGCAACTTTTTGGAAAAAAACCCCACCCCCCCCCCTTGACCGTTTCCCCTTTTGGGCAACTTCTGGCAACAAAAAAACCCCCGGGAAAATTTTCCCCTTTTTTTTTTTACTCCAAACAGGGCCCTTTTCCTTTTAAACCAGAATGATTCTAGAAATTTTTGAAGTCCAACAGGTCTCCTTTTAAAAGAAAAACGCCCTTTTCCCCAAACCCTTGCCGGGGTGTTACTTTAAAAGAGCAAGGGTTTTCCCAAAAGGGTTTTTTCCCCAATCCATTCCAACTTTTTTTTCCCCAATCCTTCCCGGGGCTTCAGGACACCTTTATCAACCCTTAAAATTCTTCCTTGACCCCTTTTCGCTCGACTTCTTGTGATCGGTCCAGGCGCCACTTCAAGGAGGAACTAAAATTCCTTTTTCCGGGGGTTGACTCTCATAAAGGGGTCCATCATTCCGCCCTTTTAAAAAAAATTTTTTCCTCAAATCATCACCCCAAAATCAAAAGGATTAAAAATCATTTAAAATTAAATGGGGCACTTACTTGAAACTCACCAGGAAAAAAAATCTTGTATCATTTTGGGGTTTAGCGCTCAAGAACTTAAAAAGGTCCATCGCCCGGGGAAATAGTTTAGTACGCCCCTGCATGGGAAACCGCTCTTTGCGCAAGTGCCCCAAACCCAATCGCCGGTTTCAAAAAACTTTCGACACCCTTGTTGCTTTTTCCCCCAAAACTGCTCTTCGTCGCTCAATGTTCAGCCTTGCCTTTTCCCCGGGGTTTGTTAACAAATTTACCTCTTCTTGCCCTCTAAATTAACATCCCAAAAAATAGAAAGGGGAAAAACAAAAAAATTTTAGGGGTTTTAAAACCCAAAAACAATTTCAAAAAAGGGAAAAATTTTTGTACAGAATGCACGTACATTATAACAAATTCAAAAAGGGGGGCAAACAATCCCCCCCAAAATTTTTAATTTTTTTTTTTAATTTTCAGCCCCAACAAAGTAGAAAAAAGTTCGTTCACTCCCCCAGTTTGACCATCAGCGTGGATAAAAAGGGGAAAGGGGAAAAAAAAATCTTTTTTTTTCCCAAAAATACCCAAACCCAAAATCTTCCAAAATTTTGCTTAAAAATTTTGCACCCAAAACCCCGAAAACAATTGTTCTTAGGCATCCAAAACAACCCCAAATTTCCCAAAAAAAAAAATTGCAATAAAATAAGCACCAAAACCCCTTTTTTTGGGCAAGGAATGAAATTTTCCCCTTTTAAAAAAAACCCATCAACAAAAAAACAAATCCCCCATGTCTAGCCCCGGGAAAACCCCAACACAAAATCCATGAAAATCTCCCAAAAGGGGCCCGGGAAAATGGGAAGTGGGGGGTAAAGCCCCCGGGGTTGGACTCAAAATTTTATTTTCTTAAAATGTGACACTTTTGCCCCCAAAAATTTTCTCAACATCCGTTTCATGTGAGGCCAATAAATTTTTTCCGGGGAATACCCCCAAAAATTTTTTTCTATTTTTAAATTTTTCCCTTTTAAAACCCCCCCTAAAACCCCCCTTCCCAAAAATTTTACTAAAAACCCCTTGGGGAAAGCACAGTTTAATCCCCTAAACAAAAACCCCTCATTTTTAATAAAATTTTCCATGCCCACTCTTCTCACTTTGGCCCCATACTCCCCACAAAAAATCTCGATCTAAACATATAATTCCTTAATGGCTCAAAACCAAGCACCCCAGAAAAAAGGTAGAAAAAAGGTAAACCTTCTTAAAAGTAAAATCCCCCAACAAAAACCCTCTTTCCTTTTTCTTGTGGGGGATGACATTTTGGAAATTTTTCAATAAACTCCACCCAACGAGCATGCCTTTTTGTTCAGTTTGGGTTTCCCCCCTTCAAATACTTCAAGGATTCATGATCATGTGGAATCATAACCCTTTTTTTAAAGGGGTATTTTTTCCACTTCCCCAAGGCCGAACCAATTCAAATACCTTTTCGTAAGGGGGGAAAACCCAATTTTTCCCCCAAAAAATTTCTCTTTTAAAGAAACCCAATCGGTTCCTTCTCCCTTTTGAAAAAGCCCCCCCAATACCAAACCCCTTGAAGCTTCACATTCAATTTCAAACGTTTAGAAAATTTTTGGGTAAAGCAAAAAAAGGGGTTTAGAAACTTATTTTTTAAGGGGCGTTTTAAAGGCCTTCTTTGGGGTTTTTCCTCTCCCCCAACAACCCCCAACGTTCTTTTAAAAACCCCCTCAGTAAGGGTGCGGGCAATGGGAAAAAACCTTTCCCCACAAATCCCTTTTAAAAGCTCGCTATTTTTATGGAAACCCCCCACATTTTTTATTTTGGTTGGACTAGGCCATTTTGGGGATCGAACGCACCTTTCTTAAAAAACCCCCGTTTTCCCGGGGGCCCACAAAAAAAAAAAACCAAAAAAACCCCCTTTTTGGCTGTAAAAAAAAGTTCACTTCTTGAGGTTAGCATAAATTTTTCCCCCGCGAAGCACTTTTAAAACATCCCCAAGGTGCATATGATCCCAAAATTTTTTTGCTGTAAAAAAAATTTTTCATAAAAAAACAACCAAAATTTTCCCAAAAAAAATTTCCTCAGAACGGGGTTCATAATTCTCAAAATTACGGGGTTGCTTTTTTTAAACCCGAAAGGTTTTCCCAAACCACTCATAAATCCATATTTTTCTTAAATCATTTTTCCCAATCAAAACCTTTTTCCCCTTAAAATTTTTGGGAAAAACCACTTTTCAATAATTTTTTAGAAAAGACACTAGACCCTTTAACTCATAAAACCAAACATAAAAAGGGGGGAAAAATGGGATGAAAAATTTTTTAACCGAAAATTGGTTTAAAAGCGGGACAGTCAACAAAAAATTCTCCATTCCCACCTTTCCCCTTAAAAAAAAACCAAAAACACCGGGGCACTGTAAAAGGCCCCCCCCTTCTCTTCTCACGTACCCCTTCTCCTTAAATTTTCATCGACCACCCTTTTGGGGGGTTCCCTTTGTCCCCCCGGGTTTTCCCCCTAAAAGCTGACTGGGAAATTTTTAAATGCTCCGGTACAAGGTCAATCTGGTGCCCAATACCTTGAACAGGTGGAAACCCCCTTTGGAATCTCCTCGGAAAGGGGAAAAACTTTCCAAAATCCTGCAAAAGAGCCCCAAAAAAAACAAAGGGAAAGAGTTAGAAAATCTTATATTTTGAACATGTTTCCAAAAAAACCCCCCAACAACATGGGTTTCCCATAAAAATTTTTCCCCTTTCAACACCGCTCTTGCCACAAAACTCCCCCTTTTGCAAGGCTGCCCTCCCTTTTTTACTCACCACCAAAGTTTTTTCCCCTTCAACTTGGCCTCTCCCCACCTTTCCACCTTTTCCCCCCTTTTTCCCTTTTTTTTTGCTTTTATTTTTAAATTTTTTTCTCATTGTTTTTTGCTCTCTCACTCTCACCTGCTTTTTCCCCTCACCTTATTTTTGAAAAAAACTTTTACTGAAAAAGGCCCCCCAACACTTGTTTAGGTTTAAATTTTAAGGTTTTTAAAAATTTTTCCTTGGTGAAAAAGCGTATACTTTTTTGAAAAGCCATCATAAAAAAAACCTTCCTATAAAAACCAAAAGGCCCCCCCCAAAAACACTTTTTAAAAAATTTCTTGCACGGGACACCCCCAAAACACCTCATCCTCAACCTTACCAAGGGGGAAAAAACCCAAAAAGGGGGTTACTTACTCCCTTTTGGGTTTTCACCACTACATTCAACCCTGCAATTTATATGGATTTTTGGTGTAAAAAAGTTTTTTTGGCCCCAGCCTCCAACAATAAAATTGCTCCCCAAAATTTGGGGGGAAACCCCCCATAAAAGATCAAACTACAAATTTTCCCCCTAAAAAACATCTGGGGATGAAATTACTTCTTTTTTGCACCTCCTTTTCCCTTTTACCTAAAATTTTACGCTCGCTTTCCCCAAAGGGGCCCCTACCTTTCCCTGCAGCTCCCATCATCACTAAAAACCTCAAAGGGGCCCCAAAAAAAATTTTTTTCACTATCCCCCCCAAAAACTCAAACTCACCATCACACGCAAAATCATCACACCCTTTTTTGGGCATTGACAAACAATATGGCCCTCACCGGGCATTTAAAGCATCAAAGGGGGACGTTTTCTAGAAGTAAAAAGATTCAGGGTTCCCCCTTTAAAACCAGGATAAACCCCTTTTCCTCAGCCCCCTTTTGGTTTGGGGAAGAAAAACCTTTTTTTCCTTCTTCCTTTTTTTTTGCCCCTTTCCTTTTTTTAACCATTCCCCCCGTTGAAATCTTTCCCCTACCCCTTCCGCTTGTGTTTTGGGCTAAAAACCCTTTTTAGCCATGTGAACCAAATCCCCCAATTCTACAAATTTTTGCAATTCAACCACTTTTTGGGGGTTTCTCTATTCAACCCAACAAGTAACCCCAGCCATTGTACCTCTCTACCCCCCTTCTACTTTTTAAACCCCAATCATAGTGACTTCCACTCCTTGAAGAACTAAACTACACTTCGGCTTCCCTCCTCAGAGTTTGCAACTTGTTTTTTCAATTCACGATAGTAAACACAGGTATAAACCGCTTTTCTCAACATCTTTTTAAACTCTTCCCAAATTTCAATAGGGGGGCTCGCCACTCCTTCTTCTATTCAAAAATTAATTAATCCCACCACACTATAGCATAATCTGAAAATTCAATGGAACAAGTTTCAACCTTTTTTCTCCCCCCATAGTTGGGGACAATCAAACACCATCTCCATCTTTTTCTCCCATTCTAAATACGCCCGGGATCTTTTCTTCCCTTGGAAAGGGGGGAATCTTCTTTCTTATGCAACCCAATTGATCTTTCCCCCCAATTCCTATTTTCCTCTATCTTCCCCTCTAGTCCCTCAATTCCGACCACTATAACTCTATAATTTCCCAACAAAAGGCCATCAAAATTCATCCCCACATTTCTCTCCACCCCCTCGGTACTCTCCTAAAAAACGACTCTCCCCTTATCCCTTTGGGGAATACGTTTGTTGGATTTTGCTCTAGTCTTTGCCCACCGTCTCTTTAATTTGTTCCATCCCCTTGGAACACCTCTTCATTTCCCCCTCAACCCTCAATTACTAACCAAAGCACAAACCTCCCCTCTCACCTTCCGAGAATGTTGTTCGAAATTCCTGCAGAAAAAAATTATAAAAACCACAAATATATATATGAACAAACCCATATACACTCCCTTCCCGTGTTTCCCGCTCAAAGTAAAAATCACACAGTCACTCGTGTTTCTCACAAACAAAGATAAATAACATAACCAAATTTTCCCTTCTCAATTTTCTTTGGAACAAACCCGGAACTACATCAATTTCCTTCCTAGAATTCAAAAACCAACTCTGGGTTCTAAAATTTCCTCAAATTTTTCTATCCAAAATTTTTTTTTTGTCTCTGTTTTTTTTTTTTTGGCTTTGATCACTTTTCTCTTTTCTTTTCTTTTCCCTTCTTTTTTCTTTTGGTCTGATTTTTCCCTTTTTTTTTTTTTTTACAATAGCCCTATTAAATACTCACTAAAAAGACAATTAATATTGCGGAATTAACACGAAATTGAAATGAAGGATTGGAGTTAAGGGTTTTTGATATTACCTTTCCTCAAACCAAAACTTGATGTTTTGAAAAACCCCTAACCTGGATAACCAAACTAAATACGAACCCCCCGCCAACCCGGGACGAAACCCAATACCAAAAACTTCGAAATTTCGTTGCCAAAAAAGACCTCAAACACCTAAAGTGGAAAACCGCGACCCGGTCTATAACGAGACAAGAACCTGGTATAAAAGTGAAGACGCCACAATCGGGAAAGAAAAAAAAGATTGTAAGTCGGGGAAAAACGCCCGGAAATCAAATCCGATAAGTTCGAATTAATTTCTTGAAGAACCAAGAGAGGGGGCCTTTTCAAAATGTTTAATTTCAAGAATGTCTAATCTCCAATGTTCAAACCCTAGGGCCCTTTTTTAATTGGGTTTACAATTCGGTAAAAACAATCCAAAACGCTAGTTTAGTTAAGTGACATAAAAAACGTGAAACAAACAAGTGCCGACAGGGGATCCAAGGCCTGGTACACGCCCGTGAAATTTGGCCATTACTTGTCTGTGCAACATCTGCAACAAACCCCCGTTGACTTTGACCGTGTATCTTGTCTGTGCAACTTCTGGCAACAAAACACACCCGTGTACTTTACCGTGAATTTTTTCTATGGATTGCTTGACCCCATACACGGCCTGCCTTTTAACCGTGACTACCGTGTAAGATTAGGCAATCTGAAGTCCTACACGGCCCCTGCCTTTTAAAGTAAACGGCCTCTTCAAAACCCGTGTCCGGTGTGACTTGTTAAGACAAGGGTCTTCCTATGTTTTTTTCCAAATCCATTCCAACTTTCATGATTGCCCCAACATTCCCGGCTTCAGGAAATCCCTTTATCCACCCGGTTTTAAGTTTCCTTGATTCTTTCGCTCGACTTCTTTGATCGGTCCAGGGGCAAATTCAAGAGGATCTGCATTCCTTTTCCGGCCCTTTACCCATCATGGATCTCATTAAAATCGGATTACGAGTTTCATCACGGGTTGGCAAGGTTCTTATCACGTCTCACCCTTCCATGAAAGTATTGTATGAAAAATACTTTAGCCAAACGTCTAGAGTTAGTCAAAGTAAATCATGCCTTACCTTTATCATTTAATATTAAATTTGAAAGTTAAAATTAAACATAAGGTTAAATAGAGCATAACAAGATTTGGTTCACTTCTGCCATCTACTTGAGAGTATATAATTCCCTCAACTATTTTTCCAAACACAGTAATTTAGAGTGAAAGTATGTTACACTAAAATTTCCCTTAGGTTCCTCTCCAATATTCTTTGTGAAATTTTCATTGATTAAATTTCCTATATATTTTAATTCAAATTGGTAGTGGGGATCAAAGCTTGCTCTTATGAAGGACTAAGATCCTTCCATATCAATTTGCATTTGCAACTATTTATTTGATTGGCCTTTAGAGGGGAAGGTTTTACCTTCATCTTTTCTTTTTCATTCTTCTAGATGGGTTTTTGCCTGCTTCTTTTAAGCCTTAATCCAGAAAGATATTCAGGAAAGGATTCCAAGTGAAAAGTCTCATTTGCCCTTTTACTAAAGAATAAAGGGGATTTTAAAACTTTTGAAGAGAGAATATACATCCTAGCAATGTTTAGATATTGAACCAATTAATGTGGGTTCTTAAAACTTTTGAAGAGAGAATATACATCCTAACAATGTTTAGATATTGAGCCAGTTAATGTTTTACTGAGGACCTTGGTCTAATTTGAACTCTAAATTCCATCATTAAATAACAAGAAAACTTACTTCACAACGATTTCATCCTTTAACTTTAACCAAGTATTAGTAATCCAAAGAAAGCCTATGTGAGTGTACAAAGTATTCTTTCAAGAGGAATTCATTTACTAAGAGTTGTAATACTATTAATTGAAATCATGATTTCAAGACAAATCATAACAAAAATTTAAGGAAAATGTGAAAAGTCTTTTTTGTAATTTTCTATAAAAAACACCTTAAGAAAACACTCTTTTCTTAAACAAAGTTCTTAACCCCCCACTTAGCTAGACTTTGCCCCCCTAAAATTAAATATAAAAAAGTTTAAAGAGGTAAAAAAATAAAATTAAAATTTGAGCATAAAGGAAAAAAGAAACTTGGAAACTGCCCATTTTAAGGAAATTTGGAAACTTTGAGTTTAACAACAAGTCAAAGGTTGGAGAAAAAACTCCAAATATCATTATTCAATTCAACAAAAAGGGTTTAAAATTTAAATCTAAGAATAATATAAAATAAAGAAAAAATTATTTCAACTTAAATTTAAAAGAAAACATATTGTTGCTTTCTTTCATACATATAGTAAATATAACAAAAGGTTAAGGAAAGGAAATACAAAAAAAAAGGGGGAAAAACTATAAGAAAGAAAAAAGGATTTAGGATCAGTTTTTCTGTTCATCTCCTCTTGCTCATTGTCAACCTCCATTTTTTCCTTTGGAATCCCATTTCTACTTCATTTGTTTCTTCCTTTATTTACAAAAGTGCCCCCATTGCCTTTTTCCAAGGTCCCCATAAACCCAACATCCCCCCTACTCCAAAAGGCCCAAACCCTGTCAACATTAAAGGGCCTTTATCTTTTTCGAAATTGAGGCCCCAAGTGGTGTTCTCCTCATCATTACTAAGGGCTGAGGTAATGAAGAAGCTTAACTTAAACTTTTTTGGGAAAAAACCCCGGCTTAGAACTGATATTTTTTTTAGGCTTTTGTTTTTCTTATTTGGGCTTTCTCACTTCCTCGGTGAGCTCCTCTATTTTTCTTATATGTTCATCCTTGGCTTCATCATGGGATGAATCCTCTTCCCCTTCAATCTTTGATATTCTCCATTGCTTAAGTGCAACATCAGTCATAGGGTATGATTCCTTAACTATGTCTTTAGATTCTTCTTATGGGAATTCTTTCATGTTCTTGAGAAGTCTTGTGATGAAGGTACCACACAAAATACCTTTCTTTGAAACCTGTGCTTGTTGCTTAAATGCAAACGCTAACTCCACTACAACATTGATTCATTAGCTAGTAATCATACTCCACACGATAAAGAGATCTAATTAACTGGCTAACAACTCTAACGCTATTCATTTTTCCATTCAATAAGTGGACAAGCAATAAATGGAGGATCCTATAAATTTTCTTTTTTCATATGTAAACCTATTGATAGTGATTGATTGATGGGAAATCAAATCATGTCTAGTAAAAATTCATTTGATGGAAGATTTAAATCACAAGAATCAACAGTAGACCCATTAAGGTCGGCCATAAAGGCCGGTAACTTATCTCTTTAGATTGACCTTCAAGGCCGGTGGTGTAGAAGATAGGTTGGCCATTAAAGCTGGTGGCATTGCCACTTAAGTTGGCCTTCAAGGTTGGCAGCCTTCCCTTCTCCAAAGCCGGTGGTGCATCTTCTAGAGCTAACGACTTTCTCATTTCAAGGCCGACAGCTTACTTCCGTAAGCTGGTTATGTTTATGTAATTTCGAGTTTGTTTTCTTCATTCCAGTAAATAGCTTTGTAATGTAAGAATTAGGGGACTTTTGGCATTTTGAGAATTTTACAAAGTGGAGTTTTACTTCATATACTCTTATCAATATTGTGGAATAGTTGTGAGTGACGGTATCAGGCTTGTTGTGCGTCATATCGACAAATTTGTGCTAGGACTACTCTCTTGTTGGTGCGTCATATCTTATACGGGTTTAGGGTTATCTTATGTTATTGTTTGTTATTTTGATTTTCAGAATTGGTTGTTGTTGATTGTTGGCTTAGATTATTGCTTGAGTCTGTTCTAAAATTAGGCACATCATCTTTTGATATCTGAGCATTTGATTGAGAGAAGGGATTATGACTGTTAATTTTTAATTGAGAAGTCAGGGATTTTATATTGTGAATTGTGTTGTGGTTAATTGAGATCAAATTAGGATCGAACACTAGTTGTCAATTAAGTTGTGTTGCTACTGTGTGTGATTGAATTCAGGCTTGTTCCTTGATATTAATAGTGGATTGAAAATTAGGGTTTTTTATACAATGGTTGTTGTTATGGGTTGACCTTTTTTGGTTGGTTGAGTGATTGAATTAAAGGGTGTTGTTTTTTGATGTGTTTGGGAAATTAGGGTTTTTTAAGTTTTTTTTGTGCTGGGTTTTGATTAGAATTGAATTGGAGGGAAAAAGCAAAGGGAAAATTTGGGGTTTGTTCACTGGGATTTGTTTCGGTGTGGGATTGGATTTGTGAAAATTTCCCGTTTAGATTGCAATTTCATAAAGCAAGTTGAACAAAAGTGTTAACGGAGGAATTGGGAATTAGTCTAACAGTTAAGTTGGAGGAAGGGGGTCAGGACTTTATTATGGGTGGTGATTACTTTAGAAAACAATTAAGGAAACCAAAACCCCTGGGTTGCTAACTTAACAACTCAGGCCGAACAAATACGTTTACCCCCCCAATAGCCAAAGGCAAATCCATAACCACCCCACCAGGTTTTACCCTTTTAATGTTTTTGGTAGAGAAGGAGCATTAGGAAAAAGGGGAAAAATTGGGGAAGAGAATAATGCTTACCGAGGGGAAAAATAAAATTTTAAAAAGAAAAAAGTTTTACCAATTTTTGTTAGGCTCCCTAAAGGCTGGAAATGTGAAATTTAGATCCTTTTCTTTTATTGGAAAAAGGGGAAAATCTTGAAAAATTTGGGGTTGGGAAAAAAAAAGGGGAAGGACTCTTCAAGTGCTAGAGATTAATGCCATTACTCAAGCCGACTAGTACTTTCGATTTTACGGGGGTAATGCCCCCTTATTAAAGGGAAATAAACCAAGCAAAAACGGACCCTTAAAAGGGCCCCCAAAAAACCCCGGGAAAGACAAAAAAAGACTTAAAAAAACATCTCAAGAAAGGAAAATTTCGGTCCCAAAAAAAGGTAAAAAAACGGGGAACCAAGGAAGAATGAAAAAATCCAAAACCCCCAAAAAGGGAAAAAAATTAAGAATCCACACTGAAAATCCTTCTAATAAAAACCCTAACTTAAATAATCCCCCGCAAAAACCACAAAATGACAAAAAAAACCGTACAAAAATAATCCCTTTCAAATGGGAAAACACCTTCCGGGGAAAATTTTCAATGATGAACCAAATAAAGAAAAAACTTCAAATTACCAAGAATTTGGGGGTTTTACAAAAGGGGAGGTATTTCTGACCAAGAAAAATCTCAATTAAACCCCAGAATACCACTGAGAAGAAAAAAAATCACAACAAAAAAATTGAAAAAACCCAATTTTTCAAATTTTTAAATCCCCAAAATTTTTTCAACTTTTTGGTTTAAAAATTGTAAGACAATTTGAATTAGAAAAAACCCAACCCCCTAAAAAAGTGAAGTGTTTTTTCTGCAAAAAAAGCCTCCTCAAACCCCCTTAAGCAAGTATTTTATATTGGTTTTCTCTTAGGGTTAAAAAGTGCCAAAAAATTTCAAGTTTGCCACTTTAAGGTGGCAAAAACCAAAAAGAAATTCAAAGAAATAAAAGTTCCCAAAACCAAAATAAAAAAAAATAATTTTAAAAAAGAAAAAAACAAAAAAAAAAGCCTTCAAACCGCCCCTTTTATAAAACTATCGGCCCCCTCATCGCCGGTTAAAAGGGGGTCCATGGGTAACCCACAACGATTTAATATTGTCCTTCCCCCCTAAAACATAAAAGAAACCCCTTTGAATAAAAAAATACGAATAAAAAAAGGGGGGTTATAATAATAATTCCGGGTTTATTTGCTCAAAAGGGGGCCTCATCGCCAAAAAACGAAATCCTTTAGTTATTTCCCTAATATAAGTCTTGTGGGTTTGATTTCCAAACATCTCCCGGGGCCCCAAAAAGAAAGCCTAAAAAACGCATATCGAACCCCTAGAGACTCTTTTTCTAAAAGCAATCATCTGAAAAATACTCAAAAAGAACTCAATATCTGAAATCCATAGAGGGATTGTTTTTCTCACCTTTTTAGGATGAAACCATCTGCAACACAAACTGGACTCAATCTCCTGATTCTCCGCTACTAACCCCAAAACCTTTTTGGGTTTTTTCCTCTTTTTTTGACTCATCTAAATAGCATGCTTGGGGTTTTTTTTAAGGGGGGCCCAAAATGCTCTTACCCTCAAAAAAACCCTTTAAGGGGGAAAAAAAAACCTTTGAACATCGGGGTCCTGGGGCTTTTCGTCTGAAATAATCAGGATCCCAAAGGTTGCACATCGATGTCTGAAAAATTTTTTTCTAAAAGGGGGTTGGCCCTTTTGCACTAACCCTCAAAACCTTTAATTGGAACTTGCGCTGCAAAAATTTTGGGGCCTCCCATTTTTTGGTAATATCTGCGAACCCCTACCACCCCAAAGAACATCTGTACTTCGCAAAACCGGCCCCCCGGGTTTTTGGCAAAAATTTTCCCCCCTTTTTCCCAGGAATTAAGCCCAAAATTATCACTCATTTTTTTCCCAAAGCATGAAACCCCTTTACCTAGGTGGGCCAAAGGTTTACCAAGGTGGGGGGCAAGTCTTTTCCAAAACCTTGTTGCAATGTAGCAAAAAGTTGGAAAGGCCCGAAGTTTTCATCAAGTTCTTCCTTTTTAAAATTTTTATGATTGGGGCCCACCCACTTGGCTTTGGGCCCCCCTTGGGGCCCAAAGACCCCCTTCCACATCAATGACATGTTTGGGGTTTTCGATTTATCTAAAAAAACAAATTAAACTCAAAAATTTTGTAGCACACCCCTTCATTTTTACCACGTCACAATAACAAGTTTTGGAAAAAAACACACACTTTAACCCCACATTTAACAAACACCAATGCAAAAATACTTTTTTCACTTCCAAAAAAATTAAAAAGTGAAGCACAAATAAAATTTTTAAGTAGTTTAAAAAATTAAAAACAACTCACAAGTGTTGAAGTAATAAGTTCAATTACTTCTCACTTTAATGTTTGTTTTTGAATTCAAATTCTACTACTTAAATTTTCCTTTCTTGCCACGGTTTCACACCCACAATTGATCTTGATGTGCAGCACCTTTAATCCACATAAATCCATAAATTTACACCGCCACTCACACCACTACATTCACATAACACTTTATGGTGCAACAAATGTTTTCTACTTTCCAAAAGTCACTCCCACGGCAACAACACAAATACAACACTCCACTTCCACGGTAACAATAAGAAATGGCAACGACAACAAATGCACTCCCACTTCCCACAATTT
The DNA here is from genome assembly GCA_037954665.1 of Laguncularia racemosa. Taxonomy (NCBI): domain Eukaryota; kingdom Viridiplantae; phylum Streptophyta; class Magnoliopsida; order Myrtales; family Combretaceae; genus Laguncularia; species Laguncularia racemosa. The sequence goes on along the minus strand of JBBMOL010000508.1, from coordinate 51,456 downwards.
AATCCACAATTCACAACAAATGGCAGCTTAATTCAAATTCAAAATGAGATCATTAATTGCAATATTCCACAAATGGTAAGGAGCCACTTTCAAATTCAAATGAACACACAATTAAACAATGACTAATGTGTGTTTTGAAATTCAAATTGCTTCCTTAACTCACACCTCAAATCTGGAAATTGCAAATGGTTTTCTCCCCAATTCAGAATTACACAATGGAAATCACAACAACAAAACTTCACAACCTCCTTCACACACCACAACTAGTCACGGCAAGAATAAGGCAATTTTTTTTTGCAAGTCCCAAAAGTTGTTGAATTAAACAACACTCTATGCTACTGCCCTTCCACGAGATTATTGAACATAAAATGATACAACAACCTTCCCAATCCAACTCCAACAATCAGCAAATTAAAGCTCCAACCAAGGTAATTTCGTAAGTCACAAACTACACAACACAATTGCGGTTCACAATTTGATTAACCCTAATTGAAGATGAATATCACAAAATCAAATAACCATAAATCCCTTCTCTCAACATGTGCTCTGATACCAAAATAGATGATGTGCCTAAAAACTCTTGAAAGCACATTCAAAAGACTTAAGAAAAACTATCTCAAGTCAAGGAAAAATCGGATCCAAAAAAGGGTAAAATGACGTGAACCAAGTGAAGATATGATGAAATCCAAAAGTCCAATGATATAATTAGAATACCACACTGATAATACCTTCTAATAACACCCTAATCTTATATAATCCACGCAAATAATCCACAATATGACAAAAGAAAACCGTGACAAAAATAATCCCTTTCAAAAAAGTGAAGAACACACTTCCTAGGGAAATTTTCAATGATGAACCAAATATGATTGATAAATACTTCAAATTAGCACAAGAATTCGTGTAAAAATAAGATGTATTTCTGACCAAGAAATATCTCAATTCAACCCTAGATATGACACACTAGAGAAGAAAAGAAATCACAACAAAATGAAATTGATATAACTCACAATTTCAAGATGTTGCACTCGCCACAATTTCAACTTCTTGGGATTGAAATTGATAAGAGAATTTGGAATTAGAAAACCCTAAGCCCTCTCACGAAATGTGAAGTGTTTTGTTCTGCAAAATAAGCCTCCTCAAACCCTCTCTTAAGCAAGTATTTATACTTGCTACTCTTAGGGTTAAAAAGTGCTCAAAATTACAAGTTTGCCACTTTTAAGGTGGCTAACCCTAAATGAAAGTTACAAAGAAATAAAAGTGTCCCAAAACCAAAATACAACTAAAATAGTTCATAAAATGAAAAATACATAAAAGAAATGCTCTTCATGATGCCGGTTTTCTATAGGATCCATCGGCCCAGCTCATCGCCGGTTCAGGTCGGTCCATGGATAACCCACAAGCTGAGTTTAAGTGAGTTTGTCCATTGCCCTGTAAAGCATGATAAGTATTCCTGTTGGAATATAAAATACATGATAAAGATAAAAGAGGTTAGTATATAAATAATTCCGGGGTCGATTTGCTCAAAATGGTTCCTCATCGCCAAGATTCGAAATCCTTTAGTTATTGCCCTAATGATAAGTCTTGTCGGATTTTGATTCCTATCAATTACTCGAGTGAGAGCTAAAGGACTACAAAGCCTAATGATGTGCTTGATTCCAAATACGCATTCACAATTCAATTGAAGAATCAATTAAACAATAGTAATCCAAAATGGCGTAAATCCCTAATTCATATGAACCCTAAATAGCGTGACAAAGGAAAAGAACAAACAAATAATTCCAATTACACACTAGCAATAATTGGAAGCAACTTAAGAATGATTGATATGACTCACAATATCCTTAAGCCAAACCCGCCACAATTTCCAAAGAAATTGATAAGAGTAGATGCATGAAAGAGGATGTCTCTCATGGCAACAAAGTTTATTTTTCAAAAAATGTCAAAAGCTCTCTAAAAAACCTAGTTAGCAAGTATTTATACTTGCTCCAATTATGGTAAAAATTTATTAAAAATTACAAAGGTGCCACTAAGGTGGCCGGTTTTCCAAAGGATAAATTACAAATGCAAATGGTCTTCAAGTAGCTGGTTCTTCACTTCAAATTGAACAATTTGTGGGTCATTGGATGTGACTCCAAGATTGTCTTACAAGTTTATCCTTAGTGCATATTATTTGGCCATCCTGTAAAACTGATAAATGTACTTGCTAAAGTGCAAAATAAAACATTATTAGATAAAATTTTGCCATATGTGGATGTTTGGGCTCATGTATCCAAGTCAGGTTTCCCCACTACTTGAACCATAGGGTGGATTCCCATCGCCTAACATTGAGAGTCCTTTATGATCAAATGGAACTTGAAGATACTCACATAGTGTCTTCATTCACTTTATATGATTGTTTTGTATTTAATCAGGTACACTTATTAGTATTACAGGAAGGCGATCAAACCAATTAGCGCATGGTTTAGAGGATGGTTCATAATCTATGATTTGGACCAAAAATGACATAGAAGAACTGGCCATGTGTTATGTATTTTCATTATGTTGTTTTTCCATATTTAGGGATTAGTATAAATACTTGTAAAGGGGAACAACAAAAGACACTTGACATATTTTTACAGCATATTTCACTTAGAAAGGAGCTTTCTCTCATTTTCATATACACTCTTATCAATTCCAATTAGGGTTGTAGTGAGTGGAGGCTTAGATTGTTGTGTTGAATCAATAATTGCAAGTTGTTTCCTCATTCTACTAGTGCGTAATATCTTGTAAGAATTTGGAATTTTCATTTTGTTAATGTTCCATGGAAAATTAGGGTTCTACATTTAAAGGGGAATCCATGCTAAATTGGACTTAATTGTTCAATTGTTCTTAAATTAGGATTGTTTGATTGCAATTAAAGTGGCATATCACTTATGGTGGAAGAACCTTGTGGCCAATAAGATGAGAGATGGTGATACTAAGATTCGTACTTGGTAGGGGATTAAAATAGTTCTAAAGAAGAGGTTTGTTCTAAAGCATTAAAAGCATGAACTATTCATGCGCCTCTAGACCTTAAGATAGGGATGAAAGACTAGAGACGAATATGTCCAAGAATTTGAAGCACTCATGATTTGATGTGAAACCATTGAACATCTTAAATAGACTATGGCACGATTTGTGTCCGATTTGAAATGTGAGATTGCTTGTATAGTGGAACTATAGTGGTATGACACCTTTGGTGAGGCCATTCGGTTGGCTTTAAATGTTGAGAAACAAAGGCATTCTAATCTGTATAGAGTAGTGAGTAATAGGTATGGATCCACTACTAAGCTATATGGGTCAGATAATCAACAAGTTGAAAAAGGGGGAATTGATAAGATGTGTGGAAGCAAATGCAACCGTTACTGTTATTAGAAGGGAGAAGGAAATTTCTGGAAAAGGGAAAGTAGTTGCTGGAGCAGACATTAGGAAAATAGTGCTTGGGTCATCAAGAGGGAAGAATCGTCAAATCCAATAATTCAAATGTTTAGGCTTTGGACACATGGCTGCTCAACGTCCTAATAAAAGGGTGATGACTGCTGTAGAGGTGGAGAATAAGGATGGGAGGAAGAGATACATGAGCCAACAAATTTTTCAGGAGTGCTAAAGAAGTATTATGAGGATCCAGATGTTGAGGTACAAGAAGACAAGGGAAATGATCAATATCTGGCTATGAATGTGTTGCCTAGGGTATTAACTACATCTCCAGATATTGAGAACATATAAAGGGAAAACCTATTCTATATTCCCTATAGGGTTCAAGGTAGTCTTTGTGCTCTTCTTATTGGTGGTAGTAGTTGCACCAATGTAGTGGCTACTGCAATAGTAAATAGATTGCAATTGGTCACTACCCTATATCCTAAGCCTTATAAATTGGACTGGTTGAGTGAATAAGATAGTTTGCATGTCACTCAGAAGGCTAAGGTTCTAATCAACATAGGGGAAAAGTACTAGGATAAAATTGTTTATGATGTTCTTCCTATGTGTGTGATGTGCCTAAAACCAAGATTAAGCACATGAAAAACCAATTTAAAAGACAATTAGACAATGTCAATCAAACTAGCTTCCAATTATATGAACAATGGCGTCAATTGTCAAGATCTATAACCAATTCCACAACACCATGTGATCAATATTGAAATGAACCAAGTATGTATAGCTTTGACACCAAATATGATGTGCCTAAATTAGGGGTTAAGCACATGCAATTGGTTCAAATTATAAACCTCAAATGCACTAAACCAATCTCGGTTTAAATTAATAGAATTTGTGTGAACCCTAATGGAGATGCAATGAAATCCAAATGCTCAAAGTTGCAATTAACAATTCAACAATGATAATTTCCTCTAATATAACAATAATCACAAGTAATTCCTCGTGAATTACACATAAGAACAACAAGATCCAATTATGTGATCCATTTTCCCAACAAAATGATCTATAGTTGATGTGCCTAAAAGGGATTTAAGCACAATCAAATGGAATAAAAATTCAACCCTAAAAGAAATCCCTAATTCCAAATCAACAATTGGAGACTTACGTGAATTCCAAAGATATAAATGGGTCCGGAATCAATAAATAATGATCAATCCTCAATATAAATACTAATCAAACTTGAATCAACACTTAAATATCAATATTGAGCAGTAATAAAGACCGTGATTTCCTCTTAAAAAATAGGCATTCTACGTGAAACAATGATAGGAAAGTGTTGATGAATAACACTATAAAAAGTAACCCAACACACTCAATTTATCTTGCAATGATTATGATGCAAATCTGACCAAGAACTATCATAATTCACCCATAAATATTACACACTAGAGAAGAAAAGAAATCACAACAAAATGAAATTGATATTACTCACAATTTCACGGTGTTGCACTCCATAATTTCAACTCTTGGGATTGAAATTGATAAGAGTTTGATGACAATTAGGAGAACCCTACTCCTCACGCAAATGTGTATACTCAAATCTGAAAAATGGCTTCCTCAAACCCTACTTTAAGCAAGTATTTATACTTGCTCCCTTTAGGGTTAGAAAATGCTCAAAATTACAACTATGCCACTTTTAAGGTGGCCAGTCCTAAATGGAAATTACAATCAAAATGAAAGTATCCCAAAAGAAGATACAACATAAAATAGTCCATACAAAATGAGAAATATTTAAAAGAAATTGATCTTCATGATACTGGTCTTCAAGGTACTTTCGAATTAAACCCTGATAAGAGTCCCAACTCGTACAAGAGTATAGGTGATTTGGTATCTTGTAAGACTGATAAGTGAGTCTACTGGAATGCACTACAATTATAATGTAGAAATGAAGAAAATAGATTAGCTTCCTAAAGATTAGGTTTCTCATGCAAGATTCTCAAAACTAAGTTATGGAGACCCTTTGCTCGGGCCCTGGTGATAGGTCCTGTAGGAGTCTAATTCCTATAATCTCCTCGGGCTTCTCGAAGATTTGCCTTGAAATCTAATAGGTCTTCATGCATGTCATCTTATAAGTATGGTGATATATCTTAGACATTAAAGGTTGCTAATACTCCTTACTCTCCTAGTAACTCTATCTGGTAGGCATTGTTGTTTATGTGCTTTAAAACCCTGAATGGTCCGTCTGACCTGGGAGATAACTTCTATGACTTCTTATGTGGAAACCTGTCCCTATTAAGATTAATCCAGACTAAGTTACCTGGATTATAAAGATGAATTTTCCTGTGTCTATTTCCCTAGATTCTTTGTTGTTCCTGGGTCTTCTGAAGGTGTTCAGTTGTTCTATCATGAATGTGCTGAATTTTTCAGGTTCGGTCAACTCCACTAAGACTCTCTTCCTTTGTCATTGGTCCTACTATAAAATCCAATGGAATAGAAGGATTATAGCCATAAACAACTTCAAAGGGAGACTTACGGGTTAAACTATGAGTAGACCTATTGTAAGCAAACTCGACAATTGGAAGACACAAGTCCCAATCAATAAGATTCTTGCCAACTGTTGCTCTGAGTAGATTCCCAAACGTGTGGTTGACAACTTCTGTTTGTCCGTCTATCTGTAGATGGAAAGAGGTACTGTATATAAGCTTAGTACCTAGTCTTTTCCAAAATGTATTCCAAAAGAAACTAAGAAACTAGTGTCTCTATCTGACACTATGTTGTGTGGGACTCCATGTAATTTGACAATTTCCTGCACAAAAATGTTAGCAATAAAAAGTGCATCATTTGTTTTGTGACAAGGCACAAAATGTGACATTTTACTGAATCTGTCAACAATGACCATAATAGAGTCTTTTCCCCTTTGTGTTATAGGTAATCCTAACATAAAATCCATATTGATATCAGTCTAGGGTTTATCTGGTATAAGCAAAGGCATGTACTCACCCTGTGCACCTTTCTTCCCTTTAGTTCTCTTACAAATACCACACCCTTCTAATACCCTATGGGCATCCTTTATCATACCCTTCCAATAGAAATTCTCCCTCAATATGGCTAGGGTTCTCTTCTCACCAAAATGTCCAGACAATCCACCTGCATGTGCTTCCCTCACCAATAACTCCCTCACAGATCCAGACGGAATACATAGTTTTCCTGATTTATACAGAAACCCCTCAATCACGCAATAGCCATCATACATCTTACCTCCATAACATCTCTCCATAATAATCTTGAATTCCTCATCACATATATATTGTTCTTTCAATAATTCAAAACCCAGCAATTTTGACTGAAGAGAAGTGATAAGTACATACCATTGTGATAAAGCGTCAGGAACAATATTCTGATTACCCTTTTTGTACTTTATCACATAAGAAAAACCCTCTAGAAACACTACCCACTTAGCTTGGCGCTTAGACAAATGCTGTTGTCCCCCTAAAATGTTTCAAAGATTCATGATTTGTATAAATAATAAACTCTTTTGGGAGGAGATAACGCTGCCACGTCATGAGAGCTCTCACTAAGGAATAAAATTCCTTATCATATATAGAATAGTTTAAAGTTACACCACTCAACTTCTCACTAAAATATGCTATGGGTCTCTTTTCTTGCATTAGTACAGCACCAATTCCTATCCTAGAAGCATCACATTCCAACTCAAAAACTTTGTCAAAATCAGGTAAAGCCAATAATGGAGCACAAGTGAGTTTTTCTTTTACCTCTTCAAAACTCCTCTGAGCTCTTTCACTCTAGATAAAAGGTACACTCTTTTTAGTCAGTTCTATGAGAGGACTGACAATACCACTGAAATTTTGGACAAAGCGTCTATAAAAGGATGCAAGTCCATGAAAACTTCTTACCTCAATAACTGAAGTAAGTGTTGGCTATTCCTTGATTGCCCTCACTTTCTCCTCATCCACCCTAATACCTGAACTAGATATAACAAAACCCAAAAATGTTACCATAGTTTGGTAAAAGGAACACTTCTAGATATTTGCAAATAGCTGCTGTGTCCTCAATACTGAAAATACTGCCCGAAGATGCTCCACATGTTGTTCTAGGTTTTTGCTATGGATCAGAATATCATTAAAATAAACAACAACAAATTTTCCTAGAAATTCTTTCAGTACATGATTCATCAACCTCATAAATATACTAGGAGCATTACTTAAACCAGAGGGCATAACTAACCACTCATACAGTCCATGACATGTTTTAAAAGCAATTTTCCATTCATCCCCTTCTCTTATCTGAATTTGGTGATATCCGCTTTTAAGATCCACTTTGGAGAAGATCTGTGAACTATGCAGCTCATCTAACTTATCATCAAGTCTAGGAATAGGATACCTGTATTTGATGGTGATCTTGTTAATGGCTCTGCTATCAATACACATTCTCCAAGTACCATCCATCTTAGGAACAAGAAGGGCAGGAACAGCACATGGGCTGAGACTCTCTCTAACAAACCCCGGTTCAACCAACTCATCTACCTGGCGCTTCAATTCCCTAGCCTCCTCGAGATTCATGTGATATGCAGGTTGGTTTGGTAATACTAAACTGGGCATAAGATCAATAGCATGCTCTATCCCTCTCAAAGGTGGTAACCTTGCTGGCAAATCATTAGAAAAAATGTCAGTATACTCATTCAATACTTGAGAAACTGCTGAAGGTAGAGATTGTGGTTCCTACACTCCCAATGCACATCTCAACTGAAGCAAGTATAATGGAGTCTCTTTTGTAACTATCCTCTCCATTTCACCTTGTTCCATCAATAATACCTTCTTTTCCTCATAATCATTACACTGTATTAAACCCCTTGTAACCTCTGATGGCCTACTAATCTGTTGTTGAACCTCTTGGACCTTTGAAGGTGACATCGGATTCAGAATAACACGTTTGCCTTCCTTTTGGAACACATAAGTATTCCTGAAGCCATCATGTAAGACCCTCCTGTCATATAACCAAGACCTACCAAGCAATATATGGGATGCACACATAGGCAAGATATCATACTCAATCTCATCACGATATTTATCCCCTACATTGAACGGTACCTTAGCTCTTTGGGTCACATGCAAAATTCCCTAATCACTAAGCCAATGCAATTTATATGGTTTAGGATGTGGAATAGTAGTAAGTCTTAGCTTCGATACTAACGAGGTGGCTACTACATTGGTACAACTACCACCATCAATTATAAGGACACACAAATTTCCTTGTATCCTATAAGAAGTATAGAACAAGTTTTCCCTTTATTCTTCATCCTTATTAGCAAATGTAGTCAATGTTCGGCACAACACATTAGCATATTGAAACATTTCACTAGACATTGTTGTATTTAAATTCAACACCACAATAATAATCTCCACACCTCTTAAGTCACGGTGCAACAAGCTCCCCAACTACAACACAATTTCACACCACTTTATAACACCTCAATTACAACACACATAAAACCACGCCAAAAATACACACACACTCTTCACTAAATTTGCAAAAACACAACTGATAATCGCCATAAACTGCAAATTCTAAGAAGATTTTAAGCTCTTTTAAGTTGATAATTAATAAAAAATCATCCAGAATTGATGCTTAATTAAGGAATATGTTGCTTTCAGGTATAATGAAGATCATTGAAAGAAATTGAGAAGAAAACAACAAAGAGAAAGGAAGAAGAGCATCTCCCCTGCCTGCCACGCCCCCATATAAGGGGCGTATGAATTAAACCACCACCATGCCCCTATATCAGGGGCATATGGAAAGAGAAATCAGGAACAGAAGCTACCACGCCCCTTGCCATGGGGTGTAGCAGGGGGCATATGGGACTAGAAGTGAAAGATAAAGCTGCCACACCCTTGATATGGGGGCGTGCCAGCTTTAAAGGATGACCCGAGACCACCACGCCCCTTGCCGCGGGGCGTGGTGAGGGGCGTATGGAGTCACGACCTACTTTCTCTAACTTTTTCTTTTCTCTCTCCTCTAACCCTAACACCTATAAATATATATATGTATACATATGAAAAATGGGGAGACGATAGAGCTAGGGTTTTAGACTTCATTTTCTCTTCATTTTCACATCTTTTTCCTTAGTTTTCTACCCAACAATCCAAGATTCAAGATTCACTCTATCTGGGTTGTAATCCTGAACTCTAGTTTCTCTTTATGTATCCGTTCTTTCATTGTTAGATCTATGGAAGAGTAAACCATAGACTTAAATCTCATTTGAACTATTTTGTCATATGATGAAGATATGATTTAAATGAAGTTTTATTGATGTTCTTTTGTTCCATTACTTGTGCTTCATATTTATCTTAGATTCATATATCCGGAATATGAGTTTATGCTTAATATCATTTGAGTTGATTGAGAAATCGCTTTTATTATCAGACCTATGTTTTGGATGAGATTTGCTCGTGTTTCTAAAGATAGAATATTGAAAATCTTCTGTTGAACATTCATTTAATTAGAGTTCATAGGTTTCATGCGGTTCTAGATTGCTATTAATTGAGGAGATATCCTAATTGATAAATCTAGGATTAGATAAGTTAATATACTTGAGAAAGTAATTATCTTGCTTCTTGGAACTTAACAGCTTAAGAACTCAGAAACGTTAATCCTTAGCTTCTAATGATTCATTTGACAATATAGGTATATAATGAGATCTAGGTTACTTTGTTATCGAATTAAACCTTATGTTGTTGAAGTAGTTTAAGTTAAAATTTTAAATTGTTAACTATTTTTAGTCTTTAATACACCTCATCTCAATTTGATGGTTAGATAATAGGGAAAGAGCTAGTACTAGTAATTAGTAATCTTCTCTCTGTGGGACGACCTTGCACTTAACACTATATTACATCTACGGTAGGTACACTTGCCTATTGCAACGTAGTTAGAATTAGGAACAGGTATTATAAATATTAGAACTACGATTGGCAACGATCAAGTTTTGGCGCCGTTGCTGGGGAGGAGGCACCGCTAATATTAGGAACACTTATTACTTATTAATCTAGCCACTAGTTTTACTTCTGTTACTTTTCCTTCTTTGTTTACTTTGAATTTGGGTACTACTAATTGTTTGATTTTCGCTCTTGTAGTGCATGACTAGGAGTCGATCCAAGGGCCTTGCTGATTTTGATCCAGAGCTTGAGAGAATCCTTACTCAATTGCGCAAAAGAGACAAGCACCCGTCCGAATCTTCATCAACAAGGGTTAAGGAAGAGCTGGTGATAGAAGAAATGGCTGACCCATAAGATGACCCTCCTCATGAGCTAAATCTAGTGGTTGAGCTTAGGAGAACTAATGCTAAGTTTGCCAGGCCAAAGTTGGATGGTGTTAGCTCTAGCATTGTTCGACCTAGGGTAGAGGCAAACAATTTTGAGATTAAACTGGCCATTATTCAAATGGTTCAACAATATGCCCAATTTGATAGTCTTGAGGATGAGGATCCAAACTCTCATATTCAATCTTTCCTGGAGATATGCGGCACTTTCAAATTTAATGGAGTGAGTGAAGATGTGGTTCGTCTTAGACTCTTCCCATTTTCTTTAAGAGGAAGAGCTAAGCAATGGTTAAATTCTTTGCCGAAAAGCTCCATCACCACCTGGGAAGAGTTGGTTACAAAGTTTATGGACAAGTTCTTTCCACCTGCAAAGACCGCTAAACTCAAAGCTGACATCCAGTCTTATCATCAACAAGAGTCGGAAACACTTTATGAGACTTGGGAACGTTTCAAGGAATCATTAAGGAGATGCCCTCATCATGGTATTCCAAAGTGGATGCAAGTTCAAATTTTCTACAACGGTCTCAATTATCATACTAGACAGATGGTAAATGCTGCAGCTGGAGGCACGATTAATCATCAAACTCCTGAAGAAAGCTTAGCTCTCTTCGAGAATCTGGCCGTGAATAATTTTGAATGGTCACATTCTAGGAGTAGAGATAAAATACCAGCAGGAGTTATTAATGTAGACGTAGCCACTACAATCATGTCAAAAGTAGAGGCGTTGTCTAGAAAGATTGATGGATTGTCACTTTCAAAGCAGCAAGTATCTGCAGTTGAGCCCTCCTTTGGTGATGAATTAGGTGTTGAATAAGTGGATTATTTGGGAAATCAGATCCGGCCTTAGAATAATCCTTACAGTAACACATATAATCTAGGCTGGAGAAATCACCCACATTTTTCATGGAGTAACAACAACAATTTTCAGAAAGGCAGTCCCAATCCTCCCCTTAGTTATCAAAGACCACCTGGTTAGAGTTCTAAACCACAATCATCAGTTGAGGACATCCTAGTAAAGTTGGTAAAAGATTCTAAAGATAGACCAAAATCATTGGACATGATTTTAAAGAATCAAGACACTACTCTTAGAAACCATGGTGCCTCAATCCACAATCTTGAGACTCAGGTTGGACAAATTGCTAAATTACTTTCAAAGAGATGATAAGTCGCCAAAATACCCTTATCTAGAGTAATGAAATTGTGCTTTATTGTTGAATTTTTAGATGATTTGTTGAAGAAAAGGATGCTTAATGGAATGAATGTTAATTTTAGGATTTTCTAAAGTATTTTGGAGCTAAGGGAAGGAGTTTTGAAGAGTCGGATCAAGTTTGGAAGGAATTGGATACAATACATGTGAAGAAAAGAATTCTGGAAAGTACACAAGCGAGATACACGCCCATGTACTTTGCTTGTGTATACTGAAGTGGATGTCTGGAAAGTACACGAGCGAGATACACACCCATGTACTTTGCTTGTGTATACTGAAGTGGATGTCTGGAAAGTACACGAGCAAAGTATACGCCCATGTACTTTGCTTGTGTATACTGAAGTGGATGTCTGGAAAGTACATGAGCAAAGTACACGCCCATGTACTTTGCTTGTGTATCGAAGTTTTGCTGCTGTTCAACGATGTTTCAAATACACGACCAATGTACACTCCCATGTACTTGCTCGTGTATATTCACATAAGGACACTTGGAAGAAAGCATGAGATACACTACTCATGTATCCACTCGTGTATGTATCCAACCCGGGTACATGTATAAATAGATCGTTAGTTTCCCTAGAAAGGAAGTTACGAATTTTATACTTGCTCTGACTCTCATAACAGTAGGGGAAAGAAGATTCTATCAATTCCAAAGGAGATTGAAGACCCACGATGATAGGAATAAAAATCCGACAAGACCTATCATTAGGGCAAGAACTAAAGGATTTCAAATCTTGGCGTTGAGGGCCTATTTTGAACAGATTGACCCCGGAATTATTTATATATTAACCTCTTTTCTATTATTGTTGTATTATGTATTCCAACAGGCACACTTATCATATTCTATAGGGCAATGGACAAACTCTCTCAGACTCAGCTTGTGGGTTATCCATGGACCGACCTGAACCGGCTATGAGCTGGGCCGATGGATCCTATAGAAGACCGGCATCTTGAAGACCATTTCTTTTATATATTTATTCTTTTATGAACTATTTTGGTTGTATTTTGGTTTTGAGACACTTTTATTTCCATGTAATTTTCATTTAGGGCTAGCCACCTTAAAAGTGGCAAACTTGTAATTTTGAGCACTTTTTAACCCTAGAAGTAGCAAGTATAAATACTTGCTTAAGAGAGGGTTTAGGGAGCTTATTTTTGCAGAACATACACTCTCTTTTCACGTGTGAATTAGGGTTCATACCTTGGTTCCAACTCTTATCAATTTCAATTCCAAGACTTGAAATTGTGGCGAGTGCAACAATTGGAATTTGTGAGTCATATCAATTCCTACTTGTTGTGATTTCTTTTCCTCTCTAGTGTGTTGTATCTAGGGTTGATTAGAGATAGTTCTTGGTCAGATTTACATCTTATTGTACACGAATTCATTTGATTATTTGAAAGAATTATCAAGTTGATTCAATTCATCATTAAGGATTTCTTTGCTAGCGTGAATTTCACCATTTAGAAAAGGGATCTTCCTTCACGGTTTTCTCTGTCAAATTGAGGCTTGATTTTTGTGGATTATATGATATCAGAAGTGTTATTAGAAGCCATTTCCATTGTGGTATTCAGATTATATCATTAGTAGGTTGAATTTCATCATTTCAACATTAGGGTTCACTAGAAAAGTGTCATTTTTGGGATCCGATTTTGCCTAGACTTGAGATATCTTTTCTTAAGTCTTTTGAATGTGCTTTAAAGTGTGATTAGGCACATCATCTTTTTGGTATCAGAGCTCTTGTTGAGAGAAGGGAATTGGTTGTATTAAATTTCGTGGAAGTGATCAACAATTAGGGTTGATCAAGTGGAAAAAACGCAAATTGTGTAGTTGTTGTTGTTGTTGTAGTTTGAGATTGCGAAATTGTTTTGCATTGGGATTTGATTTGCTGATCGTTGGAGTTGGATTGGGAAGGTTGTTGTATCATTTTATGGTCAATAATCTCGTGGAAGGGTGATACGCTCAGAACGTATATATAAAATGGGAGCGTAAATTGCAGCAAGTGCACTGGTCGTATCAAGTAATAAAGTGGTGAAAAGTAAGGTTGTCGATCCCTCGAGGAACCAATAGAGTACTAGATCTATGGCAATTCTTATCAATATCTAGGTGATTAAAAAGGGGTTTTGAAATGTCTAATCTAAAAATTTAACTTAAAGCAACAAGGAAAATTTTATGAAGAATCTATCAATTATGAACAAGGGAAATTAGAATTCACCCTAGATTTGTTAATCAAATTGCTACCATGTTATATCAACTTGTGGTTATAAGTTTATTCAAGTGAGTTTAGAAAATCCTTTTTAGGGATGTTGACCTTAAATTAATTAGTCGGCTTCCGCGTCTCCAATTAACCAAGGAATCAAAATTATGTTCATACACCTCCCGATGCTACAAACAACTAATGCCCTAAATCAATTAACCCTAATCCCTTAGTGATTAATTAACAAGAAACATTGCATTGTGCCCTCCATAGACTCTAATTAAACCAATTATCGCAACTCCCGTATTGACAATCAATCTAATTAAGAATTCCTAACAAATCCTCATCAACTCCCGTATCAAAAGGATTTCTAACAATTATAATGAAAGACCAATTATAATTGAAATCAAAGGAATTGCAATCATGAATAATCCTAATAATTCCTAATCATATAACATGGCTACAATTATCCTTTTAACATTCTAGGGTTTCATCCAATTTCCCACAAGGATGATTTAGAACATTATAGTATGAATTGCATAAAAACAATTGAAATAAATAGATGCAATGGAATTCATATTAAACAACAAGATTAAACTAATAAATGGCATAAAAGAAAATAAAGTAAATGGAACAATTGCTATAATCTTCAAGAGCTTCAATCTTCCAAAATGACTCCTTGAATTCTTCAATTGAAAGCAAACTTCAACAAAATGACATTCTTTCTTCAAACTAAACTTTGGAAAAATCTAAAGTACCTAAGGAAATTCTAATGAGGCTAGAACAAAGAAGAAGAAAAAGAATTCTAAACAAAAGAAAGGATGGATTCTCCAACAAAAAGGGATGCTCCCAAGGTTCACACAAGGGGCCTATTTATAGATCCAAAGAGGAGGGGATAAGGTTGATCTGATGAGGATTTGAGTCAGCAAATTAAATAAGATACGATTTTGGAGAGATTTTCGCAATGGATATCCGGGGAGTAATGAAGGCCGGTTCAAGGCCGGCGGCCTTGAATGTAGGCCGGCTTTAAGGCCGGCGGCTTTAATGCTTTTTAAGGCCGGTTTAACATAGGCCGGCTCAAGGCCGGCTCAAAGCCGGCGGCCTTGAATGTAGGCCGGCCCAAGGCCGGCGGCCTTTATTGCAATCCTCCGCTCGCTTCTTCAATTTTGTGAAAAACTCCTCCAATTAAATTGTAATTTACTTTTGGGTCCTCAAAACCTGTATTTTCACAATAAACACCATTAAGTATCATTTCTTTATATTTTCTTATAATATTGAAATAAATTTAATATAAGTCCAAAAGAAAATATAAGTATAATGTGATCTTATCAACATCCCCACACTTGAACTTTTGCTTGTCCTCAAGCAAAATAATTGATTTAAACAAGAGAAATCCATCATTGAACTTCTGGTGCCCATTGTTCTGACCATACTGAAATTTGTAACTAGTATATCTAGTTGAAATTTAGTAGTTAATCTAAATACAACAGATTTTTAATCCCAGTGTTTAACAATAGAAAACAATACTTAGTCCATAAGGAAAAACATTCATTTAAACTTCATTGGTTATTAGCAAGTATCATCTCCCTCAATTTTACTTCTCTAAATAAGATAACAAGGAGTGAAAGCATATGGTATCCATTTTTTCCTAGAATTTCTCCCCTTTTTTTTTTTTTTTTTTTTTAATGTTTTATTTGCCTTGATTGGCAGCGGAGTGAGACTTCACTCTTCTGAGGGACCAAAGCTCGCCCATGTCAACCTGACTTTCATTAAGGTACTAAATTTTTGCCTTTCCGCCCTTCTCGTTATTGTGAGTTCATTGAGTCGGCACATCCTGGGCTCATCGCCTAAGTGACCAGGTTTTAAAGGGACCCCTACGAACTCTTCCTCACACTAACATTTAAGATTGGATACTCTTAACTCATTTTCCTGAGCTATTGGAGTAAAGGCTCTTTTTTTTTTTTTTTTTTTTTTTTTTTTTTTTTTTAAGGGATCACTAAGTAAAATATTTCTTTTACCTCTTTCACTAGGTGTTAAGGTATTCTCAAAGAAATTTCAATAGAGATTTATCCCAACCAATTTTTCCTTGAAGTAAACTTGCTTGTTTTTTCAACTTAAGGACTCAATCTCAAGTTCAAAGGCTCAACATAGGGTAAACCCCGTTCTCTAGAGATTTTACTCTTAAATTTTAACTATGTAAACTAGTCACAACAATTGGCGAGTAGGGCACCAATCTAATTCAATTTCAGGATTTCATTGAAAACACTTAAGGACATAAATAAAGCATGGGATTTGTAAGCTCATGATGTGTGCAATCATTATACTTCTACATTTATAATCCCTTCCCCACACTTAAATTGGACAATGTCCTCATTGTTCCTAATATATCACAAAATTAAGGAAACGAATGTCAATGCAGAAATTGAAATACTGGTACTTCCCTGGTATAAAATTGTTCATCAGGAAGAAAATTCCTCCTAAAATGTCTGTCATCCTTGGAGTGTCTTGAATGCACCGGCAGCTCTTATCCAGCCTTGAATTAGTTTTTTTTTTTTTTTTTTTTTTTTTTTTTTTTTTTTTTTAACGAAACTATTATAGATACTTATTAAGCATGGGCTGCCTCCCATGAAGCGCTTGTTTTATAGTCATCAGCCTGACTATCAGGGTTAGCTTACATCAAGGAGTTTAAACAACTCCTTCAACACCATCGTTTTCAGATTAGGATTCCAAGCTTCCTTCCATGGTATGGTGCCCTTCTTTTCAGCTTCCACCAATGTTTTGTAGGTAGATATCAACAAACTTACCTGCTGGATGTCTGCCCTTGACCATCCCAGGATTTCCCTATGTTCATCCAACTGGCCTTGAATCTGCTGCTGCAATTCTTTTGTCATAGGCGCTTGATTAATGTGAGGCCATGGATTTCCTAAATTCAGACACTTATAACCAAACAATTGATTAGAAAAGACATTAGGTTCAAGTGTCTGCATAGGCATTAGTGTCGGCACTGGTGGCTTCTCATAGTCGTCTGTCTTCTCAAAAGCAACAACATTTTCAGTCTGGGGTACTTGTTCACGACCTCTGTTTTCTTGCTCATCTTCATCCCCCCAATCATCTATCTCATTCAAGACAGCTTCAAGAGTGGTTTGCCCTACATCTTCCTCCACATCATTGTTAGTAATTTCACCCTCAGCAGATATGTCAGAATACATTGCTTTCTCATTAGACAAAAACACAGGATCATACATATCAAATGTTACCTGGTCATCTAGTGCTCTAAGGGTGAGCTTACCTTGTCCTACATCAATTAGAGCTTGACCTGTGGCTAGGAATGGTCTTCCTAAGATCATGGGTACCTCTCTATCTTCTTCCATTTCCAAGACTATAAAGTCAACTGGAAAGATGAATTTGTCCACTTTTACTAGGACATTCTCCACTATACCCTTTGGGTACTTGACACTTCTATCCGCAAGTTGTAAGGTAACGTGCGTCTCCTTACATTCTCCAAGTCCTAGTTTTTTGAAAATGGACAGAGGCATTAAATTTATACTTGCACCAGAATCTATAAGTACTTTATCAAAATTAAAATTACCAATAGTGCAAGGAACAGTAAAACTTCCCTGATCTCTTTGTTTTCTCGGCAAATTGGATAAATTCTTTTGTAAGATCATAGAACATTCCCCTATAAGCATCACTGGTTCATTCCCTTCAATCTTCCTCTTCTTTGTGAGTAAATCCTTCATGAACCTAGCATATGATGGCATCTGCTGAAGTGCCTCTGCAAAAGGAATGTTAATTTGCAATTTTTTAAAGACTTCTAAAAATTTAGCAAATTGTGAATCCAATTGTTGTTGCTTCAGCCTTCCTGGGAAAGGAATAGGAGGAACATATGCTTTCACTTTTGGTGAATTTTGCTTTGGCTCCTCTTCCTTTTGTTTCCCTTTATCTTTCCCCAGGTTAACCTCCTCTTCCTCAAGTTCCTTATCAACCAATTCCTTACCACTTCTTAACATAATAGCATTTACACCCATAGGATTTTGCTCAGTATTGCTAGGTAAAGACCCAGATGGTCTATTACTCAACTGTTGAGACATTTGACTAAGCTGATTTTCAAGATTCCTAATGGTGGCTTGTTGATTTTGCAACATTGTGTCAGTCTTTTGCATATAACTTATCATGAGTTCTTCCATTTTAGACTGACCTTGCTGAGAAGAGGTATTATGATTAGGATATTGTTGATGGGGAGTATTATGATTAGGACCTTGCTTTTGAAATCCAGGGGGTTTAAGTGCGTTGTTATCATTTCTCCATGAGAAATTTGGATGGTTACGCCACCCCGGATTGTAGGTGTTTGAATAGGGTCCTTGATTTCCTCTTTGGAAATTGTTGACAAAATTTACTTGCTCTCCATGGGATGAGGAGGAAAAGTTTCTAGATGGGCACTCAAGAGTTGAGTGTTGTCCTGAGCATAACTCACAATAAGAAAATTGATTATCATTGAAAGAAGGTGCAGAGGTGAGTTTACTTACCTGGGCGGTAAGAGCAGAAATCTGAGCTGTTAAGGTGTCCATGTCATTGGCAGATGCCACTCTAGACTTACCTCTTTCATGTTGCCAATTATGTGCACTAGAGGCCATTTCATCTATCAAAGCACTAGCCTCATCATATGTCTTACTCATTAATGCACCACCAGAAGCAGCATCTACCAGAGATCTCAATGTGTCATCTAAACTGAGATAGAATATCTCAATAAGGAGATTATCTGGTAATCCATGATGGGGGCATTTTCTAATTGCCTCCTTAAATCTTTCCCATGCTTCATAAAGTGATTCACCACTAAACTTACTGAAGTTTGTGATGTCATTTCTTAACCTAGCAGTTCTAGATGGTGGAAAAAAATCTCCTTAAAAATTTAGATGAGAGATCTACCCAAGTGGTTACAGAGTCTTGTGGCAATGAATTGTACCAAGCCCTAGCTTTTTCTCTAAGTGAAAATGGAAAAAGTTGTAGCCTAATTACATCATCAGATACATTATTCATTTTCACTGTATTACAATATTGAAGAAATACTGCAATATGCTCATCAGGACTTTCATTTGGATATCCTCCAAATTGATTTGATTGAACCATTTGAACGAGTGCTGGTTTTAACTCGAAATTATTAGCCTGAATTGTTGGTCTTCTAATTGCAGGACCTGAAACAACAGGTACCGTGTATTCTCGAAGTGCTCTACCAACACCCTGAATCTGATTGTTGTTCTCATCTGCCATGTTCTCTTCTTCCTTTCTTCTCTGCTCTCTTCTAAGTTGTCGCAAGCTGCGTTCTATCTCAAGATTAATTGGTAGAAGTTCAGCACTTCTACTCTTGCGCATAAAAAGACCCTTAAAGAGAATGGAAAACGATCACACAATGATAAGAAAAATTAAATAAAAAAATAATTGTGCCTAAATTACCAACAGAATTACGAAATCTAATATCTATTAGTTCCCCGGCAACGGCGCCAAAAACTTGATACGCTCAGAACGTATATATAAAATGGGAGCGTAAATTGCAGCAAGTGCACTGGTCGTATCAAGTAATAAAGTGGTGAAAAGTAAGGTTGTCGATCCCTCGAGGAACCAATAGAGTACTAGATCTATGGCAATTCTTATCAATATCTAGGTGATTAAAAAGGGGTTTTGAAATGTCTAATCTAAAAATTTAACTTAAAGCAACAAGGAAAATTTTATGAAGAATCTATCAATTATGAACAAGGGAAATTAGAATTCACCCTAGATTTGTTAATCAAATTGCTACCATGTTATATCAACTTGTGGTTATAAGTTTATTCAAGTGAGTTTAGAAAATCCTTTTTAGGGATGTTGACCTTAAATTAATTAGTCGGCTTCCGCGTCTCCAATTAACCAAGGAATCAAAATTATGTTCATACACCTCCCGATGCTACAAACAACTAATGCCCTAAATCAATTAACCCTAATCCCTTAGTGATTAATTAACAAGAAACATTGCATTGTGCCCTCCATAGACTCTAATTAAACCAATTATCGCAACTCCCGTATTGACAATCAATCTAATTAAGAATTCCTAACAAATCCTCATCAACTCCCGTATCAAAAGGATTTCTAACAATTATAATGAAAGACCAATTATAATTGAAATCAAAGGAATTGCAATCATGAATAATCCTAATAATTCCTAATCATATAACATGGCTACAATTATCCTTTTAACATTCTAGGGTTTCATCCAATTTCCCACAAGGATGATTTAGAACATTATAGTATGAATTGCATAAAAACAATTGAAATAAATAGATGCAATGGAATTCATATTAAACAACAAGATTAAACTAATAAATGGCATAAAAGAAAATAAAGTAAATGGAACAATTGCTATAATCTTCAAGAGCTTCAATCTTCCAAAATGACTCCTTGAATTCTTCAATTGAAAGCAAACTTCAACAAAATGACATTCTTTCTTCAAACTAAACTTTGGAAAAATCTAAAGTACCTAAGGAAATTCTAATGAGGCTAGAACAAAGAAGAAGAAAAAGAATTCTAAACAAAAGAAAGGATGGATTCTCCAACAAAAAGGGATGCTCCCAAGGTTCACACAAGGGGCCTATTTATAGATCCAAAGAGGAGGGGGATAAGGTTGATCTGATGAGGATTTGAGTCAGCAAATTAAATAAGATACGATTTTGGAGAGATTTTCGCAATGGATATCCGGGGAGTAATGAAGGCCGGTTCAAGGCCGGCGGCCTTGAATGTAGGCCGGCTTTAAGGCCGGCGGCTTTAATGCTTTTTAAGGCCGGTTTAACATAGGCCGGCTCAAGGCCGGCTCAAAGCCGGCGGCCTTGAATGTAGGCCGGCCCAAGGCCGGCGGCCTTTATTGCAATCCTCCGCTCGCTTCTTCAATTTTGTGAAAAACTCCTCCAATTAAATTGTAATTTACTTTTGGGTCCTCAAAACCTGTATTTTCACAATAAACACCATTAAGTATCATTTCTTTATATTTTCTTATAATATTGAAATAAATTTAATATAAGTCCAAAAGAAAATATAAGTATAATGTGATCTTATCAAAGGGCAGTAGCATAGGGTATTGTTTAATTCAACAACTTTTGGGACTTGCAAAAAAATTGCCTTATTCTTGCCGTGACTAGTTGTGGTGTGAAGGAGGTTGTGAAGTTTGTTGTTGTGATTTCCATTGTGTAATTCTGAATTGGGGAGAAACCATTTGCAATTTCCAGATTTGAGGTGTGACTTAAGGAAGCAATTTGAATTTCAAAACACACATTAAGTCATTGTTTAATTGTGTGTTCATTTGAATTTGAAAGTGGCTCCTTACCATTTTTGGAATATTGCAATTAATGATCTCATTTTGAATTTGAATTAAGCTGCCATTTGTTGTGAATTGTGGATTAAATAGTGGGAAGTGGGAGTGTATTTGTTGTTGTTGCCATTTCTTATTGTTATCATGGAAGTGGAGTGTTGTATTTGTGTTATTGCCGTGGGAGTGACTTTTGGAAAGTAGAAAAATTTGTTACACCGTAAGGTGTTATGTGTATCTAGTGGTGTGAGTGGCATTGTAAATTTGTGGGTTTATGTGGATTAAAGGTGCTGCACATCAAGATCAATTGTAGGTGTGAAACCGTGGCAATAAAGGAAAATTGTAGTAGAATTTGAATTCAAAAACAAACATTAAAGTGTGAAAGTAATTGAACTTATTACTTCAACACTTGTGAATTGAATTTAATTTCTTAACTACTTAGAAGTATTTATTTGTGCTTCACTTAGTCTAATATACTTGAAGTGATAAGAAGTATTTATTGCATTGGTGACTTGTTGCACCGTGAGTGTACAAGTGTGTGTGGTTATCCAAACTTGTTATTGTGACGTGGTGAAGTGAAGGGAGTGTGCTACAAATATTTTTTGAGATTACATTTGTACTTCAGATAAATCACATCCACAAACATGTCATATGATAGTGTGAATGGGTACATTAGCAATGAGGCCAATAGCCAAGTGGGTAGCAGACTAAGTCGTCGAAATACAAATGGAAGAACTCTAGATGAACAACTTCGGGACCTTAGCAAATTTGTTGCTACATTAGCAACAAGGATTGATAGGATGACATTGCCACCACCACCTGTGGTAAACCTTCAGGCACCACCTAGAGTAAAGGGAGATTATCATGCTCTTAGGGAAGATAGAGATGATAATTTTGGGCTTAAACCATATCCAGACAGGGAATTTAGACCACCTCAAGGGCCAGAGTGTGCGAAGCTACAGATGCCTTCATTTGATGGTAGGGGTTCCACAAATGATTACCTAGACTGGGAGGACCAAATTGTGCAGACGCAAGTATGCCAACCTTCAAAGGTTCTTGAGGGATCTAGTGACACGAGCCAACCCTTAGAGCATAAAATTTGTCAGACACCGATTTGCCAACCTTCAAAGGATCCTGATAATCATAGTCAGACAAGTAGACCATTAGAGAGCCAGCTTGTTCAAAGACAGTTGTGTTCACCTTCAGAGGTCTTAGAGGACAATGAGCAGTGGGGCTAACCATTAGAAGACCATGAAGATCAACAACATACAGATGAGTTAGAAAAAGAGGAAACAGTTTCAGTGGAACAGGTTGGTACAGGGGTAACTTCAGTGGATAATGGGTCATTATTTGTGTTGCAGAAGAGATATATCCTGGAAATGGAGGAGAGAGAACAATCACCACTTGTAGTATTTCAGATATTGGGATTCTGCAAAGATACTTCTTCAGATGGATTACTAGGAGAAAACAAAGTCTCTACAGCATTTGATCTACTAGATTTGAGGACAAATCTTTTTGAGGCCCGAGGAAATGATAGGAACAAAAATCCGACAAGACCTATCATTAGGGCAAGAACTGAAGGATTTCAAATCTTGGCGTTGAGGGCCTATTTTGAACAGATTGACCCCGGAATTATTTATATATTAACCTCTTTTCTATTATTGTTGTATTATGCATTCCAACAGGCACACTTATCATATTCTATAGGGCAATGGACAAACTCTCTCAGACTCAGCTTGTGGGTTATCCATGGACCGACCTGAACCGGCGATGAGCTGGGCCGATGGATCCTATAGAAGACCGGCATCTCGAAGACCATTTCTTTTATATATTTATTCTTTTATGAACTATTTTGGTTGTATTTTGTTTTTGAGACACTTTTATTTCCATGTAATTTTCATTTAGGGCTAGCCACCTTAAAAGTGGCAAACTTATAATTTTGAGCACTTTTTAACCCTAGAAGTAGCAAGTATAGATACTTGCTTAAGAGAGGGTTTAGGGAGCTGATTTTTGCAGAACATACACTCTCTTTTCACGTGTGAATTAGGGTTCATACCTTGGTTCCAACTCTTATCAATTTCAATTCCAAGACTTGAAATTGTGGCGAGTGCAACAATTGGAATTTGTGAGTCATATCAATTCCTACTTGTTGTGATTTCTTTTCCTCTCTAGTGTGTTGTATCTAGGGTTGATTAGAGATAGTTCTTGGTCAGATTTACATCTTATTGTATATGAATTCATTTGATTATTTGAAAGAATTATCAAGTTGATTCAATTCATCATTAAGGATTTCTTTGCTAGCGTGAATTTCACCATTTAGAAAAGGGATCTTCCTTCACGGTTTTCTCTGTCAAATTGAGGCTTGATTTTCGTGGATTATATGATATTAGAAGTGTTATTAGAAGCCATTTCCATTGTGGTATTCAGATTATATCATTAGTAGGTTGAATTTCATCATTTCAACATTAGGGTTCACTAGAAAAGTGTCATTTTTGGGATCCGATTTTGCCTAGACTTGAGATATCTTTTCTTAAGTCTTTTGAATGTGCTTTAAAGTGTGATTAAGCACATCACACGAAGAAGAAGATTCTATCTTTAAGGGTTGTGACTATGAATTTTATTTATTCTTCCAGTAATTGTATTTCGTTTGTCCAATTTATGGAGGAGTAGACTCTAAATCAAGATTTTATTCGAAACTTCTCTGTCATGTGATGAAGATTTGGTTTTTAATGCGAAGTTGTTGGCTTTCTTATGATTACTTGCATGCCCTTCAATTTTCCCTTAGATTCATAGATCCAGAATATGAATTTATGCATGATATCATATTAGTTAATTGGGAAATTGCTCTTATGATTAGATTTAATGCAATTAATGAGATTTGATTGTTCTTCTAGAGATAGGAAACAAGAGTCTTATGTTTACATCTATTATTTTGATGTGAATTCATGTGATTTATGCAATTATAGGTTGCTATTAATTAAGGAGAGATCCTATTTGATAAACCTAGGATTAGATAGGTTAATATACTTGAGAAAGTAGTTAACTTGACTAGGGAATTAGATAGTATAAGAAGTCAATTACGTCAATCTTCATAAATCTAATGAATTACATGATAGAGAAGGAGTAGAATAAGATCTAGGTTTCTTTTGTTAATTGATAAATCTTCAGAACCATTGTTGTTAGTGAGT
Source organism: Laguncularia racemosa (assembly GCA_037954665.1). Lineage (NCBI taxonomy): Eukaryota > Viridiplantae > Streptophyta > Magnoliopsida > Myrtales > Combretaceae > Laguncularia > Laguncularia racemosa. The sequence continues at coordinate 26,810 of JBBMOL010000508.1, read as the reverse complement.
TATTAGTTTTAATATTAGAGTAATTAAGTTTCAACAAACATATTTAAGCGTCGGTTAGATAATAGGAATGAAGTTGGTACTAGTAGTTGGTGTATCTCTATGGGACAACCCTGTACTTAACACTATATTACGTCCATGGTAGGTACACTTGCCTATTGCAACATAGTTAGAATTAGGAACGGGCATTATAAATATTAAAACTACGATTGGCAACGATCAAGTTTTTTGCGCCGTTGCCGGGGATACGCCAATATTAGAAACACTTTTTACTTATTAAATTAACAAATTTATTTCTTTCTTATTTTTGTTTCCCTTTTCTTCCTGAGAATTTGGAGCTCATAATTGATTTGTATTACGTTTACAGTGCATGACCAGAAGTCGCTCTAAGGAACTTGCTGTTTTTAATCCTGAGCTAGAGAAAATTGTTCGTCGTTATCAGAAAAAGCAACAGTCGACGGAGTCAACATCATTTGGTATTCAAGGAGAATCACCGAAGGAAGAAATGGCTGATCAAGTCAATAATTGTGCTCAAGAGCTGAATCAAGGAAATGTTGTTGTGGATCCCCCAAATCATCAACTGGTTGATAATCGAGATGGCCGAGCTAATGAGCCACCTAGAACCAATTCTTATTTTGCCAGGCTAAACTTAATAGGCGTTAGCTCTAGCACAGTCCGTCCTCGAGTGGAGGAAAATAATTTTGAACTTAAGCCTACCGTGATTCAGATGGTGCGCCAATATACTCAATTTGATGGTTTACAGGATGAAGATCCAAATGCGCATATCCAACTCTTTCTGGAGATATGCGATACCTTCAAATTTAATGGAGTTAGTGATGATGCGATCCGCCTTAGGCTCTTCCCATTCTCTTTGAAAGGCAAGGCTAAGTAGTGGCTGAATTCTTTACCGAGGAACTCCATTACTACATGGCAAGGTCTGATTAAGAAGTTTATGGACAAATTCTTCCCTCCTTTAAAGACCGCTAAACTTCGAGCTAAGATTCAATCTTATCATCAGTATGACATGGAGATGTTGTATGAAACCTGGGACAGATTCAGGGACTCAATGCGGAAATGCCCACACCATAGGATCCTAGAGTGGCTTCAAGTTCAGATATTTTATAATGGGTTGAACTATCAAACGAGACAAACAGTAGATGCCGCAGCTGGTGGCACCTTGAACCATAAAACTCCTGAAGAAAGTTTAACTCTTTTTGAAGACATGGCCGCGAATAATTATGAATGGTCACATGGTAGGGGCAGAGAAAAGAAGGTGGCAAGCATTCTTGAAGTGGATGTGGCTACTTCTATCATGTCCAAAGTTGAGGCTTTATCTAGAAAGATCGATGGATTGGCTATCTCACAACATCAGTTGGCTATTGTGGAACCCTCAGGTGGTGAGGAAGGGCAAACAGAGCAAGTGGATTATTTGGGAAACCCAATTTGACCCCAAAACAATCCATACAGCAATACTTATAACCCAGGATGGAGAAATCACCCAAATTTTTCTTGGACTAACAACAGTAATATTCAGAAGGGCAATCCGAATCCTCCACCAGGTTATCAGAGGCCAATGGTCCAGAGTTCCAAACCGCCAATTGAAGATCTCCTCACAAAATTCATCAAGGATTTAGAAGACAGACATAAGTCCTTAGATTTGATTCTGAAATCTATTCACGGTAAGGATTTTGGTAAGTTTTGCAAGTTCCAAAAATTGCTAAAGTAAACAACACTTTGTACTTCAGCTCTTCCACGTGAATTAGTGACCACAAAATGATGTAATAACCTTCCCAAACCAACTCCAACAATTAGCAAATCAAATCCCAATCCAAGGTAATTTCGCAATCTTCAAACAACAACAACAACACAATTACGGTTTTCACTTGATCAACCTTAATTGATGATCACTTCCACGAAATTGAATACAACCGATTCCCTTCTCTCAACATGTGCTCTGATACCAAAATATGATGTGCCTAATTCCAAGCTTAAGCACAATAAAAAAGAATCAAGGAAAACACCTTAATTCACAAAACACAAAACCGGTTCACTTGACTAGGAAAATGCGGAAATCCTAAGGCAATGGAATGAAATCCAAAGAGCTCTAATTGCTATTATCAATCCAAACAAGTAATCTTCATCAAATAATAACAATTACAATTGAAACCCACGTGAATCCAATTAAGAAAACAAATGGGTCAAACCGCAAATTCCAATTCTTCCTTCAACTATCCAATTCACGCCACAATGAAGAGAATGATATCATATATCAAAATAATCAATCCTATAACAAGCTATTGATCACGAATTTCAAATTAAAACAAGTCCAAGAACATCCAAATCAACCCTAGATATGACTCACTAGAGAAGAAATGAACAACAACAAAGATGAACGATATTACTCACGATTTCTCCTTGTTGCACTCGCCACAATTCCAACTTCTTGGGATTTAAATTGATAAGAGAATTTTGGAATTAGGAAACCCTAAACCCTCTCACGAAATGTGAAGTGTTTTTTTTTTTGCAAAATTAGCCTCTCAAACCCTCTCTTAAGCAAGTATTTATACTTGCTACTCCTAGGGTTAAAAAGTGCTCAAAATTACAAGTTTGCCACTTTTAAGGTGGCTAACCCTAAATGAAAATTACAAGGAAATAAAAGTGTCCCAAAACCAAATACAACAAAAAATAGTTCATAAAATGAAAAATACATAAAAGAAATGCTCTTCAATATGCCGATCTTCTATAGGATCCATCGGCCCAGCTCATCGCCGGTTCAGGTCGGTCCATGGATAACCTACAAGCTGAGTTTGAGTGAGTTTGTCCATTGCCCTGTAAAGCATGATAAGTATTCCTGTTGGAATATAAAATACATGAATAAGATAAAAGAGGTTAGTAAACGAATAATTCCAGGGTTGATTTACTCAAAATAGGTCCTCATCGCCAAGATTCTAAATCCTTTAGTTCTTGCCCTAATGATAGGTGTTGTCGGATTTTTATTCCTATCACTGTTTAAGCTAAGTGTGGGGGAGAGAATAATAAAATATAGAGAATAGAGAACTAACTTATACTCTGAATGTTTGTCCTTAAGCAATTTAAGCCAAATTTTTTCAAAATTATCATGAAATCTAGAGATTGTACTAAATGTTATAATAAGCATCTACACAATGTGAAATTGACTTGTTCAAATGCTTTACTCACCCACTGCTGTGATTAGAATACATGGTTAAAATTATGTAGTGAAATCTTTAAGAAACAAATTTACCTTGTATTTAGCTTTAGAATTGGAAGTCTAAGAGTAAGTCGAGTCCCTAAGTGAAAAATAAACAAGTTTACTTTTAGGTTATATTAGCTATTGTATACTCTTTGAAGTTTTTTGTAAAGAAATCATAACACTTAGTGAAAAAAAAAAAAAGAAAAGAAAGAATCAAGCATAGCCATTACTCCAATGATTCAACTAATTGAGTTAAGAGTATTCAAACTTGAATGTTAGAGAGAGGAAGAGTTCATAGGGGTATCTTAAAACCCGGTCACTTGAGTGATGAGCTTAGGATGTTGCTGACTCAATGAACTCACTATAACGATAAGGGCGAAAAAGGCAAAAGTTCATGAAAAGAAGCGGGCAAAAACCCGTCAAAATAGATGCTTGAATAAATCAAAAGAACATGAATGTAAACATTCATTGAATAAAACAAAGATGTATAAAAGGGAAAATATCTAGCAAAGAGCTTATACCATATGCTTTTACTTTATACTGCAAGGATTATATGCTTGATAATATCCAATGAAGTTTAATTGGGTGTTTTTCCTTAGTGGATTAAGTATTTACTTTTGGAATATAAATTCTTTTGCTAAACATGAGGATTAAAGTTTGTTTTGTTTAGATTAGCTATCGAATTTTGTCCATAGTAATTTGATCATAGGAAACCAGTTTGGTTAAAGTAGTAGACATTAAATTACAAGTCATGAATTACAAATGAATAGATGCTTGGAATGATGAAAAGAAAGTTTGTATAATCTATGATAGATTTCTTAATTGATTTGATTCAATTGCTTGAGGACAAGCAAGAGTTTAAGTGTGGGGGAATTTGATAGAGCCATTTTATACTTAATCTTTATAGTATAAATTGTGTTAATTCATTATTGATTTTATAGAAATCATAAGGAAATGGTACTTAATTCTATTTTGGTGATAAATAAGGTTAAATGGAGTCAAGGATGCTAATTCAAGTAAATTAGAGAAGTCATCTACAACTTGGATCAAGACAAGGATTTACACTGCCGGAGGGAAGTATATGGGCGTGTAATTGAAGTACACGGCCGTGTACTTGGTTTTGAATCAACAGGAAGATACACGGTTGAAGTACACGGCCGTGTATCGGAAGCACGGTTTGAGGCACGGCCATGGCGCAAACCGTGTTACACACTGGACAAGAAGGCGGAAATGTGGACTTTCAACAGAGAGAGACACGGCTTAGGGCACGGCCGTGGTGGAAGCCGTGGGAGAAACCGTGCTTGGAGCCATGGTGGAAGCTAGACGTGCCAAGGAGAAGAACTTGTAGATCATGCACAGAGGAAGGCACGGTTGAAAATCTAGCCGTGGGTGGAGCCGTGCTACACACTGGACACGGAAGATGATACGTGAATTATGCACAGAGGAAGGCACGGCTTGACCCACGGCCGTGTGGTAGGGCGTGCCAGGCAGACGAAGATTCACTTCTCGAAATCTACTTGGAAAAGGAAAGATATTTTCGTATCTTGCTAGCAAAAGATCACATGCCATCCCTCTAACAATATAAATAGAACTAACCCTAGAGGGTGAGGACAACTTTTTGAATCTTTTAATCTGGAATCTTTGGATCATCTTGGAGGCAGAGCAGGCAACCGGGTTCATCATGTCTCTACTTTTTATTTTCGTTTTGTTGATGAACATGAGTAGCTAAGCTACTTTTCTAGCCAAAGGGTCATAGATGTTTAATTCTCCACGAATTGTGAGGTCTAATTGACTTGTATTTAATCTATTCGTTGTTTTCGGATATTCATATATCTTCTGATCGTTTTGTCATTATTATCTTTGTTGATTGGTATGAATAGAGCTCTTCTACTCAATTAACAAGTTAATATATTATCAACTAGCACGTCAAATACGTAATTGTTTGATTGTTCTAGTCTCAGTGACACAATAACATGTTTGATTATAAAATAGATGATCGAATTCATCTTATGGAGGTGTGTGATCATGTTTAAATAGGTTATCTTATAATCTACTGGCATGAATTGGTGGTCTCTCTAGTTTTTAATGCTATTGGTAGATTAAATCCTAAGCGCTTGTCTGGGGTTGTCTAATCGATAAGAGAAATAATCAAAGAGCTTCTCTTGGTTATTGAGGAAGTACGGAGAGATAGGTTGATACGAACTACGCCAACCCGTGACGAAACCCAATACCAATACGTTCGGAAATTCGTTGCCTAAGACGCCCAAACACCTAAAGTGGAAAACTGCGAACCGTTGTCTATAAGCGAGACAAGAACCTTGGTATAAAAGTGAAGACGCCACAATCGGGATGGAAAACCGATTGATAAGTCGAGATGAACGCTACGGAAATCAATCCGATAAGTTCGAATTAAGTTCTTGAAGAACCAAGAGAGGTGCCTCTCAAAAAGTGTTTAATGTTCAATGATGTCTAATCTAAGTTGTTCTAAACCCTAGGAGCTTTTATACTAGGGTTACAATTCGTGTAGAAACAAGTCAAAAACGACGTAGTTTAGTTAAGTGACATAAAAACGCGAAACAGAACAAGCTGGCTGATAGGGGATACACGGCCTGTGTACACGCTCGTGTACTTGTCTGTGCAACTTCTGGCAACATACACGCCCGTGTACTTTGACCGTGTATCTTTCTGTGCAACTTCTGGCAACATACACGCCCGTGTACTTTAGCCGTGTATCTTTTTGTGGATTTGCTTGACTCCATACACGGCCGTGCCTTTTAACCGTATATCTAGCCGTGTATGATTCTAGGCAATCTTGAGAGTCCTACACGGCCGTGCCTTGAAAGTACACGCCCTCTTCAACCTGTGTCCGATGTGACTTGTATAAGAGCAAGGGTCTTCCCATGGTTGTTCCAATCTGTTCCAACTTCATGATTGACCCAATCCTTCTCGGCTTCATGGACAGCCTTTATCAACCGGTTAAGTGCTTCCTTGAGTCGTTTTGCTCGATTTCTTATGATCGGTCCAAGCGGCACTTCAAGAGGATCCACATTTCTTCTTCCGGCTTGGCTCTCATCCCGGATCTCATCATAGGTTGTTAGAGCTTGTTAATAACCATAACCAGTTTATCTAGGAATAAGAATAGAAAACATTTGCATTGATGATCAATTCCTTGAATTAAACTATCTTGATTCCTTTGGCTAGGCTTTTATCAATATACGATTCTATTATCTTGCTTCGACTTTATTTTTATTCATAAACAAAACCCCCCCTCGTTTTCTTTTCATCTTTATGCCCTTTGAATAGAAATATCTTTAACCAATCCCTGTGGATTCGATCCTACTCACCACTATATGCGAATCATATAATTGTCTAGTAGTAGGTTTTATTTTTGTTGGATTCGACACCCATCACTTGTAACTCGAGTAATTAAGCCCATAGGAACGCCCTCAATTGAGGGGATAACGTTCGTTAACTTGGGTGACGAGCCTAGGATTATCAGCTAAAAACTCGTTACATGGGTTGCAAGATTCCAAAAAAAAAAAAAAACGATGAAACCAGTGAACTATTACAAAGAATAAAATCTTTGAAGAGATCAACCAAAAAGGAGGAGTAATCCAGGGGAAACATAGATGTAATGTATTTTCATTATTGATTGCTTCACTAAGAGAGATAATTGAGAAGATATTAGACTTTTTAATGGTGGTTGAAATGTACTAAAGTTTTCCTTTGCTTTGATTGATCTTATGTCTAATTTTGATCATGAAAGCCATTGTTAAAATGACAAGGGTAAAGATTGGTCTACTCTGATTAATCCTAGAAATTTGACTAAAGTATCTTTGTTACAATACTTTCACAACAAGGTGAGAAGCACACTCATTAGATTGAGGGATCGCATTGAGCTTTAAAGATTAAAATTCATAAATGTTAATGTGTGAGTAGTATTATTTGGTAACGACAATTATGATTAATGAGAAGTTTGATTAATGTTCTGTGTTGCTTGAGGACAAGCAAAGACTTAAGTGTGGGGAAGTTTGATAAGTCGCAAAATACCCTTATCTAGAGCAATGAAATTGTGCTTTATTGTTGAATTTTTAGATGATTTGTTGAAGAAAATGATGCTTAAAGGAATGAATGTTAATTTCAGGATTTTCTAGAGTATTTTGGAGCCAAGGGAAGAAGTTCTGAAGAGTCGGATCAAGTTTGGAAGGAATTGGATACAATACATGTGAAGTAAAGAATTCTGGAAAGTACACGAGTGAGATACACGCCCATGTACTTTGCTTGTGTATACTGAAGTGGATGTCTGGAAAGTACACGAGCAAAGTACACGCCCATGTACTTAGCTTGTGTATGTAAGTTTTGCTGCTGTGCAGCGATGCTTCAAATACACGACCAATGTACACTCCCATGTACTTGCTCATGTATATTCACATAAGGACACTTGGAAGAAAGCATGAGATACACGAACGAGATACCTTATCTAGAGTAATGAAATTGTGCTTTATTGTTGAATTTTTAGATGATTTGTTGAAGAAAAGGATGCTTAATGGAATGAATGTTAATTTTAGGATTTTCTAGAGTATTTTGGAGCTAAGGGAAGGAGTTTTGAAGAGTCGGATCAAGTTTGGAAGGAATTGGATACAATACATGTGAAGAAAAGAATTCTGGAAAGTACACAAGCGAGATATATGCCCATGTACTTTGCTTGTGTATATTGAAGTGGATGTTTGGAAAGTACACGAGCGAGATACACGCCCATATACTTTGCTTGTGTATACTGAAGTGGATGTCTGGAAAGTACACGAGCAAAGTACACGCTCATGTACTTTGCTTGTGTATACTGAAGTGGATGTTTAGAAAGTACACGAGCAAAGTACACGCCCATGTACTTTGCTTGTGTATCTAAGTTTTGCTGCTGTTCAACGATGTTTCAAATACACGACCAATGTACACTCCCATGTACTTGCTCGTGTATATTCACATAAGGACACTTGGAAGAAAGCATGAGATACACGAACGAGATACACTACTCGTGTATCCGCTCGTGTATGTATGCAACCCGGGTACATGTATAAATAGATCGTTAGTTGCCCTAGAAAGGAAGTTACGAATTTTATACTTGCTCTGACTCTCATAACAGTAAGGGAAAGAAGATTCTATCAATTCCAAACGAGATTGAAGATCCACGAAGAAGAAGATTCTATCTTTAAGGGTTGTGACTATGAATTTTATTTTTTCTTCCAGTAATTGTATTTCGTTTGTCCAATTTATGGAGGAGTAGACTCTAAATCTAGATTTTATTCGAAACTTCTCTGTCATGTGATGAAGATTTGGTTTTTAATTGCGAAGTTGTTGGCTTTCTTATGATTAATTGAATGCCCTTCAATTGTCCCTTAGATTCATAGATCCGGAATATGAATTTATGCATGATATCATATTAGTTAATTGAGAAATTGCTCTTATGATTAGATTTAATGCAATTAATGAGATTTGATTGTTCTTCTAGAGATAGGAAACAAGAGTCTTCTGTTTACATCGATTATTTTGATGCGAATTCATGTGCTTTATGCAATTCTAGGTTGCTATTAATTAAGGAGAGATCCTATTTCATATACCTAGGATTAAATAGGTTAATATACTTGAGAAAGTAGTTAACTTGACTAGGGAATTCGACAGTATAAGAAGTCAATTACGTCAATCTTCATAAATCTAATGAATTACATGATAGAGAAGGAGTAGAATAAGATCTAGGTTGCTTTTGTTAATTGATAAATCTTCAGAACCATTGTTGTTAGTGAGTTATTAGTTTTAAGATTAGAGTAATTAAGTTTCAACCAACATATTTAAGCGTCGGTTAGATAATAGGAACGAAATTAGTACTAGTAGTTGGTGTATCTCTATGTGACGACCCTGTACTTAACACTATATTACGTCCACGGTAGGTACACTTGCCTATTGCAACGTAGTTAGAATTAGGAACAGGCATTATAAATATTAAAACTACGATTGGCAACGATCAAGAGATCTCAAGGTTCATTACTAGGAAATACAGAGACAAATCCTCGTGAGCATGTGAAAGCAATAACCCTATGAAGCGGTAAAGAACTCCAATCTAAGAATAAGTAGGAAGAGGTGAGGCATCTGACTCAAAGGAGAAACAACCAATTGAAAATGAGGAAGGAGAGCAGCCAGAGAAGTTAGTTGAGAAGAAGTCGTCATCATCCAAGCCAATTTCAGAGTATAAACCTCCCATTCCATACCCTGCAAGATTGAAGAAAGATAACGTGGATGAGCAATATGGTAGATTTTTGGAAGTTTTTAAACAATTGCATATTAACCTTCCATTGGTTGAGGCATTGACTCAAATGCCTAGATATGCAAAGTTTCTGAAAGAATTGTTGTCGAACAAGAGAAAATTGGAAGAGTTTTCTTCAGTAACTTTAAGAGGAGAATGTTCGGCAGTTATTCAGAACAAACTTCTAAAGAAGCTTAGGGACCCTAGGAGCTTCACCATCCCGTGTTTGATTGGTAAACTAACTGAGAGAGGGCCCTAGCTGATCTTAGGGCTAGTATTAATCTCATGCCATATCAACTCTTCAAGAAGATGGGACTTAGGGAACCAAAGCCCAACCCGAATGAGCTTGCATTGGCGGATAGATTAGTTAAGTTCCCAAGAGAAGTGGTTGAGGATGTGCTAGTAAAAGTTCAAGATTTCACTTTCCCAGCAGATTTCGTCATCTTAGATATGGAAGTGGATGTGGAGATCCTATTGATTCTTGGGAGACCATTTTTGGCTACTGTAAGAGCTATCATAGATGTAGGAGACGGGAAATTGGTGTTGCGAGTGAGAAATGACGAAGTCATAGTGAAGATGCCGGATGTTCTTAAGCATAGTTTGCAACATGATGATACTTGTTTTGCAGTGGATTATCTTGATCTACCTATTTCAGAGTCAATGCAAGAACTTTTATGCAATGATGCTTAGCAATTTGTTTGACGAATGGGGATCAAGGAGAATCTGTGGATGCATCAGTTAAAGAGATGACTGATGAAAACCATGATGGGAGCCAAGCCAGAAGATGGAACGTGGATCCTCTTGAAGTGCCACTCGGACCGATCATAAGAACTCGAGCGAAACGATTAAAGGAATCACTTAACGGGCTGATAAAGGATGTCCATGAAGTCGGAAAGGATTGGAGCAATCATGAGTTAGAAAGGATTGGAACAACCATGGGAATGCCCTTGCTCTTGTACAAGTGATAAGTCGCAAAATACCCTTATCTAGAGTAATGAAATTGTGCTTTATTGTTGAATTTTAGATGATTTGTTGAAGAAAATGATGCTTAAAGGAATGAATGTTAATTTCAGGATTTTCAGAGTATTTTGGAGCCAAGGGAAGGAGTTCTGAAGAGTCGAATCAAGTTTGGAAGGAATTGGATACAATACATGTGAAGTAAAGAATTCTGGAAAGTACACGAGTGAGATACACGCCCATGTACTTTGCTTGTGTATACTGAAGTGGATGTCTGGAAAGTACACGAGCAAAGTACACGCCCATGTACTTTGCTTATGTATCTATGTTTTGCTGCTGTGCAGCGATGTTTCAAATACACGACCAATGTACACTCCCATGTACTTGCTCGTGTATATTCACATAAGGACACTTGGAAGAAAGCATGAGATACATGAACGAGATACACTATTCGTATATCCACTCGTGTATGTATCCAACCCGGTACATGTATAAATAGACCGTTAGTTGCCCTAGAAGGGAGTTCCGAATTTTGTACTTGCTTTAACACACATAGCAGCAGGGGAAAGAAGATTATGTCAGTTCCAAAGGAGGTTGAAGACCCACGAAGGAGAAGATTTCATCTTTAAGGGTTGTGACTATGAATTTTAATTATTGTTCCCGTAATTGTATTTCTTTTGTCCAATTCATGGAGGAGTAGACTCTAAATCTAGATTTTATTCAAAAATTCTCTGTCATGTGATGAAGATTCGGTTTTTAATGCGAAGTTGTTGACTTTCTTATGATTAATTGCATGCCCTTCAATTGTTTCTTAGATTCATAGATCCGGAATATGAATTTATGCATGATATCATATTAGTTAATTGAGAAATGCTCTTATGATTAGATTTAATGCAATTAATGAGACTTGATTGTTCTTCTAGAGATACGAAACAAGTGTCTTCTGTTTACATCGATTGTTTTGATGCGAATTCACGCGCTTTATGCAATTCTAGGTTGCTATTAAATAAGGGAGGAGAGATCCTATTTGATAAATCTAGGGTTAGATAGGTTAAATAAACTTAAGAAAGTAGTTAATTTGACTAGGGAATTCGACAGTATAAAAAGTCAACTACGCAATCCTCATAAATCTAATGAATTACATGATAGAGAAGGAGTAGAATAAGATCTAGGTTGCTTTTGCCAATTGATAAATCTTCAGAACCATTGTTGTTAGTGAGTTATTAGTTTTTAAAAATTAGAGTAATTAAGTTTCAACCAACATATTTAAGCGTCGGTTAGATAATAGGAACGATGTTAGTACTAGTAGTTGGTGTATCTCTATGGGATGACCCTGTACTTGACACTATACTACGTCCACGGTAGGTACAAATTGCCTATTGCAACGTAGTTAGAATTAGGAACAAGCATTATAAATATTAAAGCTATGATGGCAACGATCTAGTTTTTTGGCGCCGTGCTGGGGAACGCCAATATATAAACACTTTTTACTTTTAATCTAACCAATTTATTTCTTTCTTATTTACTTATTTATATATTATTATTTTTTTCTGAGAATTTGGAGCTCATAATTGATTTGTATTACGTTTACAGTGCATGACCAGAAGTCGCTCTACAGGAACTTGCTGTATTTTTAAATCCTGACATAGAGAAAATTGTTCGTCGTTATCAGAAAAAGCAACACTCGACGGAGTCAAATCATTTGGTATTCAAGGAGAATACCCGAAGGAAAGAAATGGCTGATCAATTCAATAATCAATGCCCTCAAGAGCTGAATCAAAGAAATGGTTGTTGTAGACTCCCCCGAATTATCAACTGGTTGATAACAGAGATGGCCGAGTTAATGAGCCACTTAGAACCAATTCTGATTTTTTCCAGGCCAGACTTGATAGGCGTCAGCTCTAGCATAGTCTATCCTCGAGTGGAGGCAAATAATTTTGAACTTTAAGCCTGCCATGATTCAGATGGTGCAGCAATATACTCAATTTGATGGTTTACAGGATGAAGATTCCAAATGCGCATATCCAACTCTTTCTGGAGATATCGATACCTTCAAATTTAATGGAGTTAGTGATGATGCGATCTGCCTCAGGCTCTTCCCATTCTCTTTGAAGGGAAAGGCTAAGCGGTGCATGAATTCTTTATCGAGGAACTCCATTACTACATGGCAAGGTCTGATTAAGAAGTTTAAGGACAAATTCTTCCCTCCTTCAAAGACCGCTAAACTTCGAGCTGAGATTCAATCTTATCATCAGTATGACATGGAACTTTGTTTGAAACCTGGGAGAGATTCAAGGACTCAATGCGGAAATGCCCACACCATGGGATCCCAGAGTGGCTTCAAGTTCAGATATTTTATAATGCATGAACTATCAAATGAGACAAACAGTAATGCCGTAGCTGGTGGCACCTTGAACCATAAAACTCCTGAAGAAAGTTGACTCTTTTTGAAGACATGGCCGCGAATAATTATGAATGGTCACATTGTAGGGGTAGAGAAAAGAAGGTGGTAGGCATTCTGAAGTGGATGTGGTTACTTCTATCATGTCCAAAGTTGAGCTTATCTAGAAAGATCGATGGATTGGCTGTCTCACAACATCAGTTGGGCTATTGTGGAATCCTCAGGTGGTGAAGAAGGACAAACTGAGCAAGTGATTATTTGGGAACCCAATTCGGCCCCAGAACCATCCATACAGCAATACTTATAACCCAGGATGGAGAAATCACCCAAATTTTATGTTGGAGTAAACAACAGTAATATTCAGAAGGGCAATCCGAATCCTCCACCAGGTTATCAAAGGCCAATGTCCAAAGTTCTAAAACCGCCAATTGAAGATCTCCTCACAAAATTCATTAAGGATTCAGAAGACCGACAGAATTCCTTAGATTTGATTCTGAAAAATCAAGACCGGCTTTGAGGAATCATGAGGCATCAATTCACAATCTTGAAAACCAGTCGGTCAATAGCTAAGCTTCTGTCAGAGAGATCTCAAGGTTCATTACCGGGAAACACGGAAACCAACCTAAGAACACGTTAAAGCTGTCACATTACGAAGTGGTAAGGAACTACAACCAAAGGTTCAAGAAGAAGAGAGTCAGGTGACTGAACTAGCAAAAGAAAAGTAGCTCTTAAAGAAGGGGGAAAGCATTCAAAAAATCACCTAAGGAGAAATCATCACCTCCATTAATCCCAGATACAAGCCCAGAGAAGATGAAGATGTATTAGTGAAGGGTGCAGGACTTCATTTTCCCCGCAGATTTCGTCATCCTTGACATGGAAGAGATGTGGAGGTCCCTCTTATATTGGGGAGGCTATTTTGGCCTACTGCTAGAGCCATAATTGATGTTGGGGATGGGAAAGTTTAGTGATGAGAGTGATAAATGCCTGACGTCCTTAAACAAAGCTGCACCATGAATGATACATGCTATGCAAACGACTACCTCGAACTTCACAGTTTCGGATCATTGGCAAGACCTATTGATTGTGATGCATTGGAATTGTGTTTTGATGAATGGGGAGAAAAGCAAACTGAAAATTGGCGAATAGAGCATTTGTCAATTAGCTTCAATAAACCTGAGTTGAGAGAAGAAAGCAGCTTTGAGGGTATGAATAGATTCCACCATCAGAGGTCGAAACTTCAATTGAGGAACCACTTGAGCTAAATTGGAAACAATTTCTAGACGACCTTCAATATGCCATTTTTGGAAGAAGATTCTAAACTTCCAGCATAGTTGCATTAAGTCTGATGAGAATACTGGAAAGGATAATGCATTTCTGACTCCAATGCAATAAACACAATAAACAATTGCATGGAAATTGCAGATATAAAGGGGATTTAACCCATCGTTTTGTACACACAAAATTTTGATGGAAGATTGTGTCAAGCCAGTTGTGAACAACCGCCAAACGCCGACTTCATCCAAATTAGAGAGATGTTTCTAAAAGGAGTCATCAAATTGCTTGATGCAAAATGATCTACCCGATTCTGAATAGCTCATGGGTGAGCCCCCCTCAAGTAGTTCCGAGAAGGCGGTATGTACAGTATTACCGAATGAAAAAAATGACTCATCCCGATATAACTGTCACTGGAATGGAGATTTTGTATAGATTACCGCAAGCTAAAAGACGGCAACTCGGGTAAGGATCATGGCCTCCTTCCATTTTTGGGACCAAATGCTATTGAAAAGTTAGCTGGTCATGAATATTACTGTTTTTTCCTCGAACTGGATGTCAATGATATTTCCAGATTCCCTATTGCACTCGAAGACCAGGAAAAATGACATTCACATGCCCATTTGAACCTTCCGCTTATCGACGCATGCCTTTTCCGGATTATGCAACGCTCCAGCCACCTTTCAGCGATGCAATGATGGCTATTTTGAGGATATGATAGTAGACAAGATGGAAGTAAACATGGAGATTTTTTTTCTGTTTTCGGAAATTCTTTTGATGAGATTCTACAACATCTTGAGTTAATTTTCAGGACGGTTGTGAGACACTAATCTAGTCCTAATGTGAGAAGTGGGGGGGGGGGGGGGTCATTTAAGGCAAAGAAGGTATATGTTTGGGGCCATAAAATCTCCAAAAAGCATAAAAGTGGATGAAGCAAAGATCGAATCAATTCTAAATTGCCTCCACCATCTTCAGTTAATGCAATACGAAGTTTTCTTGGCCATCAGGGATCATCGAAGATTCATTAAAGATTTTTCAAAAATTGCTAGGCCCATGACAAAACTCCTTGGAGAAGGATACCCTCCTTTGACTTCAATCACGAATGCATTTGAGCATTTGAACTCCTTAAGCATAAACTCATCATGCACCTATTATGGTCACAAACCAACTGGGACGTTCCCCATCGAGATTATGTGTTATGCTAGTGATGCGGCAGTGGGAGTTGTTTTTGGGTCAGCGAAAGGAACAAATACTTTCAACCCAATCATTATGCTAGCAAAACACTCACTCCTGTCTCAAGAAAATTATAAACCACTGAGAAGGAAGTTGCTAGAAGTTGTCTTTGCCCTTTGACAAGTTCAGAAGCATATCTCATCTAATCTTAAAGTCATCGTATACATAGATCATAATGCCTTAAATCTTGTTGACAAAACAAGATGCAAAGCCACAGCCTCATTCGATGGATTTTACTTCTTCAAAGTTTGATCTTGAATAAGAGATAAAAAGGTGCCGAAAATCAACGCTTCCGACCACGGTACTGTCATCTTTAGAGAATCCTTGTTTAGAAAACAAACGAAGTTGGAGATAACCGATGAGTTTCCCTGAGAACGATTGTAAATGCCATCACACAAGAATCGTTGAAGAGGAATCTCCCATGGTTTGCTGATATTGCCAATTACTTAGTGCAAGGGCCCTTCCTAAGTGATATGAAACAAAGCACAGAAAAGAAATTCTTCACATGAATTGAAGCACTACTACTGGGAGGATCCACATTTATTATAATTTGTGCTGATCAATGATTCGAAGGTATGTTTCCCCATGAAGAAAAGATGGAAAAATCTTTATTGGGGGGACTGTCCAATGGGCCAACGGAGGACATTATAGTGCAAAAGACGGTGCAAAAAGTATTGAAGAGGATATTACTGGCCGTGCATTGTTTAGGGATGCTCAGAGCTATATGCGCACGATGTGACCGATGCTAGAGGGATGGTAATATAAAAAAAAGGAAATGAAATGCACAACACTACATATTAGAGTGTGAAGTGTTCGATGTGTGGGGCATCGCTTTTGATGACCCTTTCCTCCTTCCTTCGGAAATATATACAAAATGTAAGATGTAAGATTTACGTCTCTAAAATGGGTAGAAGCCACAAGCTTTGTCGACCAATGACTCACGGGTGTTGTTAAATTATTGAAGAAGCTCTTCAGTAGATCGGGGTCCCACCGTGCACTCCATAAGGTGACAGAGTTACACACTTTTGTAATTTCCCAAGATGAAAAGACTCGTAAGCGATATGGGGTGACTCACCATCTTGGAAACGTCGTATCACCGACCCAACTAGTGGGCGAGTGATGTTCAACAGAGACCTAAAGCGTATCCTTGACAAAGTCCATGGTCTCACCATAGACGAGATGGCCGAGAAGTAGATGATGCTTTGTGGGCATACAAACAGCTTGACAAAACCCCACTTATCTACCCCCTATCGTTGTCAACGGGAAAGCTTGCCAACTTACAAGTATGAGATTCAGCACAAGCGATTTTGGCTATCAAATCTGCCAATTTTAGATCTCAACCGTTCTGGAGCACATAGAAGGATACAACTTAATGAAGCAAGAAGAATGGAGGCTCATGCAAATAACAATTCATATATATACAAAGAGAAAGCCAAGAATTTCATTGATGCTCGGCTACCCACTAATGGACAGTTAAAATGAAGGGGACATTGTATAACTGTTCAACTTAGGTTGAAACTTTCCCTAGGAAAGCTTAAATCAAGATGGTCCAGTCCATTCGAGTAAAAAAGGTTTTCCTACGCACATTGAGTTGGAACACCCGGAAAAAAGGCATGTTTCAAGTGAATGGTCCAAGTGCACAAGCATTACTTTGGGACCAAACAGTTTTTTTTGAAGAAAGGGAGGGCGGAGGCTGAACTCATCCCTCTCCATTTGAGCTCCAACGGTTCATTATCCGTCAGCTAACGACGTATAAACAACAGCGCCTTTTGGGAGCAACCCATTTTACTTAGGTAACGTTTTCTTCTTTATTTTTTATTTTTCTATTTTCATCATCCGTTGTTTGGAGTAACTTTTGCAGGACAAGCCAAGATAAGAGGGGCTGACAAGTTTTTGATACTATGAAAGTCATCTTAAAAGATCTTCTTTTTAAGCTCTAAAGTGTGGGAAAATTTAGGATGGAGAACCTCATTCAAGAATGCCTGATGAGTGTTGACAGGTTGTAAGAACTTTGATCTGCACAACCGGGTACACTAAGATGGTGTAACAGTTTTTTTCACACATGCTAGAGGGTCTCTAATTTTAATTTTGCAATACAATTAGGGGGGAATAATAACGTCATGGTGTGCCCTCGCCCTTGCACTTCAAATAAGCTTCATTGAGTAAAATATCGAGAGATACACTAATAAGGTACAACTGCCCGTGTACTTGTCCGTTAATCTAACCCACAGAAAGCTTCCCCCTATAACACGAACAAGGTTACAACGCGCTCGTTACCTGGTCGTGTATTTAACCCACAGAATGCTTCCCTATATACACCGAAAAAGGTACGAAACGCTCCTTGACCTGGTCGTGTATTTAACATCACGCATGCACAATTCGATACATGAACAAGGTACATACGCTCGTGTTACTAGTCATGTAACTGACCCACCAGAACACCCCCTCTATATACACTAATAAGGTACAACGCTCTTGTACCTGTTCGTGTATTTTGACTCACAACCAGAATGTTCCCTCTATATACACGAACAAGGTGCACGCTCGTTACCTGTGTGTAATTTAAAACCAAGAAGGCTCCTCCCACGATACAGAAACAGGGTAACACGCTCGTGTATCTAACCCACAGAAAGGAATCCATAGTACACGACAAAGTACGCGACCGTGTACTTGATCGTGTATCTAATTTTTCCTGTTCGTACTATAAAAGGACTCCATAACTTCACTCTGCCATTTACACACCCATTCTCATTTTGTGTATTCACATCACTCACTCTCACTCTACTCCTCCATAACGAGATTGTTCCTATCACACTACAAACTTCTCCGCTTAACAAGGATTCAAAGGGTAAGTAGGTTCTCTTCTTCTTCTTTCTTCAACTATGCAATACGGGCTGCTATGTCGGTGTTATTATTTTTCTTCACGACCACCATACATGCTTGCATCTATGATGATGGTATGATGAGTGATTTCTCATTTTGGAAGTCGATTGTTGAAAGATAAGTATACATTTTGAACTCACGAGAATGCAATGTATGTTTTGATGTCAATGGCTGCCAAAAAACGAGAACAACAGTTAGGGTTTGTCGTGAATGTTTTAGGACTTTTGATTTTGTGGGTTTTCAGAACAATGTTGATGTGTTTCTTTTCTGATCTTCTCTTAGAAACCAAAGTATGAGGCCATTTTTGTATCTTAGATCACTAAACATCGCACCTAGCTTCTTAAATCCAAGATTCGAACCTTTATCATTTTGATGATGCTTTGTGTGTTGTAAGTTACAACATTTTTGGCCTTTAGGAAGGCAAGGTTGATAATATACTAAAGCACAAGAACCTGATTTTGAGTATTCTTATGTAATTTGTGCATGTATTAGATGGCAGATACACAACTAAGTATACGGTCGTGTACCTGGTCCGGTATCTCAATTATGGCTAATCTTCCTCCTTTTTCGGAAACCCAATGCAAGTCCGTCATTTTTCTTTGTGTAATTAAAATGAACCTAACCTATTTTGAGCCATTGTGATTTGCTCTAGATGGTCACAAAAGACTTGTGCAAGTTAAACCAAAGTTTTAATAAGAAGAGAAGAAGACTACCCCTGCATAAAAAGAAGAAGCGGATGGTGGTAGTTTCATCCTCCGCTCTACCCACCGAAGAGTTGCGGAGGAGCCATGAGTAATAAGCGTTTGAAATCTTCACGGAAAACCGTTTGTTGCACCCAAATACTTGGATTGGGGCATGCTAGAAGGTATGGAACTATTCAACGAATGAAGGAGACCCTTGCCATCGGCACCTGGGAGGTCCTGTACACCATAACAATAACCACATCTCGGGATGTTACTCTTGATTTCCTACCACTAGTAGACAAGAAGACAGAAATTGAAAAAGATGGGACAACTCTTTTAGTTTTGAAGTGTATGGGCAAATCGACATAACTGTACTATCACCATTCTGTTCTCTCATGGGCTTCTACACTAAAGCTTTTACCTGGACATCTGATTTCAGGACTTACATTGCCGTTGGCCTTCAACGTGAACATCAGGCATTGCTGGAGGATTGACCAAAATCCGACTCAGGTACTTTCCGTCCAGCTCCAAGGCCTCTCTAATTCAAGATGACTGCCTTCAAATTTGTCATTGGCCCCCCTCTTGACAAACACAATTGGAGTCCCGAAAAGCATAAGGGAGTTGTCAATAACTTCGAAATCTTCTATCTTTACACTCTCCCACGGATATCAAATTAATTCGGTTGAGTGGCCCCTTTTATCTATGGAGACAGGCACATGACTCCCTTCTAAAGGGGAAATATTATGGCAGCTTCATCACTCACTTGCTGAAGAGCATGGACGATTCAAAGACCCTGGCTAGAGGCCGACAAGCGCAATCAGGAAAGAATCTTTGATGGCCGTTTGCCAAGTGGGGAATGAAAAAAACCACATGGGGGGGGGGGAACATCCGCACTTCTAGCAGTGGCCGCCTCCTTCTAGCACATTCCTCCAAAGCTGCTTCCCTTCCTCATCTTCAACTTGTGAGTCTTCTAATTCCAACATCAGAGTGGGTGCTTGACCGATTGCACCATTGAGAAGACCCAATGGTGAATGAAGTGCACTACAAGGGATGAAAAAGAAACAAAAAAATTAATGAAATTTTATTTTGTATTCATGCATTCCATCGCTGGCTAAGTGCTTCCCAGCGGGGCAAGCTAGTTTGCCCACTTCTGCCTCTTCCCCTCGAATCTGAAGAGGAAGTTTCGGCCAGCGCGATAAAGACAAGAAAAGTAAGGAGAAAGTGAGGAGAAAGTGAAAGGAACCTGAAAAGGAAAAACCATGAGGACGTGGAACTCAGCCACTGCCAATGGTGCGAAAAGTGAGATAAGAGGATGAAACAGATGAGATGATGAGGACACCATTCCAGGAAAGAAGAAATGACTTCAAGTTACCTATTTTATTCTGCATAATCCGAGAAGCTCTTTCTATGAGTTATCCCTTTCTTGTTTGATGACTGTAATAAAGACCTGATATCTAATACTCTTTTACCTTTTGTTTTTGTTATGATGAACTTGCTGCTCTAAGTGCTAATCATGCGAATGCAACTGGATCCATGACCTTCCTTGGCGAACTTCATCGATATAGATGATCGACATTCTGCTAAGCAATGGCAATTGTGTGTCCGTCACCTGTTTAATTCCCAGGAAGTCTCAGTTCCTTTCTTTTTATTTATTTTTTTATCTCTTTATTTCTCATTACGTTCTTGAATGGAAAAAGACATTGGGGACAATGTCCAATCTAAGTTGGGGAAGGGATACTAATGAAAATTTGATAAGGGTAGTGCTGAATTGAAGAAGTCATTCAAAAATTTCCCCTAATTTTTTTATTTTTCCTTTGTGCTTGATAAATCTAATTTTTGAAATCAGATTGCAAATAACATAGTATTGTAGCTTTAGTGTATGAATTCCTCTAAAAGATGTTGTGCATTCACCTTTGTCTTCTTTGGAACATTGATACTTAGTTAAAGTTATGGAATAAAATCGTTGTGAAACCTCAAAAAGATCTAGAGAGCCATATAATCTTTCATGAAAGTGCAAATGAAATGATTCTCTTGGTGAATCCTTCTTAAAGATTCTTTAAAGTAAGAATTTTGGATGAAAGGCATGTTATACTCGAAAATAAAGGATTGGTTAGTACGGGCAGGCTTTTGGTCCCCCAGAAGAAGAGAAGTTTGACTCCGCACTAACTAGTCAAAATAATAAGTTAAGTAATAGAGGTTCATGGGGTCCCTTTAAAAAACCTGGTCACCTAAGGTCGCTGCCCTGGGAATGGCCGACCGAGGAATTACCGCAATAAAAATGAAATAACCATAAAGGAAAAGGTTTGAGAGGGTTTTGTAACTCGAAGTAATTAAGCCATAGGAAAGCCCTCAATTGAGGGATAACGTCGTTAACTTGGGTGACGAGCCTATGATTATCGCTGAAACTCGTACAATGGGTTGCAAGAATCTAAAAAAAAAAAAAAAAGGATGAAACGCGTGTTGAACAATTACAAAGAATAAAATCTTTGAAGAGATCAACCAAAAAGAAGGAGAATCCAGGGGGAAACATAGATTCAATGGATTTTCATTATGATTGCTTCACACGAGGATACAAATTGAGAAGATATTAGACTTTTAATGGTGGTTAAAAATGTACACGTTTTCTTTTGCTTTGATTGATCTTGGTCTAATTTTTACATGAAAGTCCATTGTAAAATGACAAGGTTAAGATTGGTCCACTCTGTGATTAATCCAAAAAAATTTGACTAAAGTATCTCTGTTACAATACTTTCATGAAAAGGTGAGAAGCACACTCATTAGATTGAGGATTGCATTTGAGATACAGATTAAAATTCATAAATGCAATATCTGAGTAGTTCAATTTGGTAACAACAATCATGATTAATGAGAAGTTTGATTAATGTTCTGTGTTCTTGCGGACAAGCAAAAGACTTAATTGTGGGGAAGTTTATGATAAGTCGCAAAATACCCTTATCTAGAGCTATGAAATTTTATGCTTTATTGTTGAATTTATTAGAGATTTGTTGAAGAAAATGATGCTTAACAGGAATGAATGTTAATTTCAGGATTTTCTAGAGTATTTTGTAAAGCCAAGGAAGGAGTTCTGAAGAGTCGGATCAAGTTTGGAAGGAATTGGATACAATACATTGAAGTAAAGAATTCCTGGAAAGTACCGGGTGAGATATACGCCCATGTACTTTGCTTGTGTATAACTGAAGTGATGTCTGGAAAAGTAGCAACGAGCAAAGTACATCACGCCCCATTGTACTTGCTTGTGTCTGTAAGTTTTGCTACTGTGCATCGATGCTTCAAATACACGCCCATGTACACTCACATGTTACTTGCTCATGTATATTCCACATAAGGACACTTGGAAAAAAGCACGAGATACACGAACGATATACTCTACTCGTGTAATGTATCCAACCCAGGGTAACCTGTATATAATAGAACCGTAAGTTGCCCTAGAAGGAGTTCCGAATTTTGTACTTGCTCTGACACACATAGCACAGGGGAAAGAAGATTCAGTCAGTTCCAAAGGAGGTTGAAACCCTCGAAGGAGAAGATTTCATCTTTAAGGTTTGTGACTATGAAATTTTAATTATTGTTCCCATAATTGTATTTCTTTGTCCAATTCATGAGGATTAGACTCTAAATCTAATGTTTAATTCAAAAATTCTCTGTCATGTGAGAAGAATTCGGTTTTTATGCGAAGTTGTTGACTATCTATGATTAATTGCATGCCCTTCAATTGTTTCTTCGATTCATAGATCCGAATATGAATTTATGCATGATTATCATATTAGTTAATTGAGAATTGCTCTTATGCTTAGATTAATACATAAGAGACTTGATTGTTCTTCTAGAGATAGGAAACAGAGTCTTCTGTTACAAATCAATTATTTTGATGCGAATTCACGCGCTTTTCAATTCTAGTTGCGTATTAAATAGGAGAGATCCTATTTATAATTCTAGGATTAATAGGTTAAATATACTTGAGAAAGTATTAATTTGACTAGGAATTCGACAGTATAAAAAGTCAACTACGCCAATCCTCAAATCTAATGAATTACATGATAGAGAAGGAGAGACATAAGAACTAGGTTGCTTTTTTAGCCAATTGATTAAAACTTCAGAACCATTGGTGTTAGTGATTTATTAGTTTAAGATTAAGAGTAATATAAGTTTTCAACCAACAAATTTAAGCGCGGTTAGAATAATAAGTAACGAAGTTATACTAAAGTAGTTTGGTGTATCTCCTATGGGACACCCTGTAACTTGACACCATACCTACGTCCACGTTAGGTACACTTGCCTATTGAAACGTAGTTAGAATTAGGAACAGGCATTAATAAATATTAAAGCTAAACGTTCGGCAACGATCAACAAGTCATAACGATACGGGTTGAAGAGGGCTGTCTTTACAAGGCACGGTCCGTGTAGATCTGGAGTTACATCAGAATCATACACGGTCATAAACACGGTTCAAATGCACTACCGGTATGTGTCAAGAATTCATAGAAAGTTACACGACTAGAAGTACATGGTCGTGTATGTTGTCAAGATTTCCATAGAAAGATACACGACTAAAGTACAAACGGTCGTGTACGTGTCAAGATTTCCACAGAAAGATACACGACTAGAAGTACATCCAACGATCGTGTACAATCTCCAATGCCTCGTGTATATTCTTACACACCGACTCTAAGGCCGCTGGGCCTTCATTTCAATCCCACCGCCTTTACTTCCTTTTTTGTTATTTTTACGACAACTTATTATGTTATGTCGTTTTTGGGCCTTATTGATACGAAATTGTAAACCCTACTATAAAGCTCCTAGGTTTAGAATAGATAGAATATAGAATATACAACATACAAGTTTGAAAACACGGGGGGGAAGGGGGTGGCCTCTCGTGGTTCTTTAAAGAACTACTCAGAACTTATCGGATTTTCTTCCATGGCGTTTCATCCCGATTGGCGTCTACATAATATAACCAAGGTTTCTGTCTCACCTTATAGGCAACGAGTCGCGTTTCCAACTCATGTTTGGCACATTGGGTTAGCAATCCGAACGTATTGGTTATTGGGTTTCGTCACATTTTGGCGTGGTTCGTACAGTTTGGTATCAAGCCTAGGTTTTGTTAAACCATCAGTTCGATTTGAGAAGGAAACATCAAAACCACAAACTCCAACGTTCATACAATTGTTCGTAGTCAAATTCATAGTGTTAATTGTCTATTGAAAGTGTAATACCTTTCTTTTTCAATTTTGTTACAAGAAAAGGGGGGTGGGAACGTAGCAAAGGGAGCAAACAAAGGCACAAAAAAAAAAAAAAAAATGAAAGAAAAAGAGGAAAAATTTCGAGTCTTAGGTTGTTTTGAATTTACGGAAAGGAAAAGGTTTTTGTTTGGGGGTTAAAATTCTAAGAGAATTGAGAAGAGGAATTGGTGATTTTATATCATCATTTTTGTGAGAAAAAACGGTGAAATGTGTGATATCAAACCTATGAGCGAAAAAACCCTAAGGGAATGTATTGTGAGGCTTAGTTATATATTTGTGTTAGTACTAAACTTTTTCTGCAAGAAATATTCGAGGCAACATTCTCCGAAAGTGAGGGGGGAAAAGGGTTTTATGCTAGGTTAGTGATTTAGGTGTTGGGGGGGGAGTGAAGAGGATGTTTCAGGAGGGATGGGAAAAATTTATGAGATGGTGGAACAAAGACTAAAAGGGAATCTAAAAATCTTCAAAAGGGGGTAAGAGGGAGAGGGTTTTCTAAAGGGAATACAAAAGGGGGGGAGATGGAATGTTGATGATGAAATTTTATGAACCTTTGCGGAAGTTATAGAGGTTATAGTGGTAGGAATAGAGGAAACTAGGGATTGAGAAGGGTAGGGGAAAAAATAGGAAAAAGAGAGGATAATCAACTAGTAGTATAAAGATGAAGTTCCCCCCTTTTCCCAAGGGAAAAAAAGATCCCCGGGGGTATTTGAGTTTGGGGGAAGAAGGTAGAGATGGTATTTGATTTTCACAACTATATGGGAGAAAGAAAGTGAAACTTGCTGCCCCCGAATTTTTTGGATTAGCCCTAGTGTGGGTTTGGGGTCAAATAATGTTTTGGGGAAACCCAAGAAGGAATTTGGGGAACCACCTATTTAAATCGTGGAAGAGATGAAGAAGGTGAGAAAAAAGCGGTTTGGGACCTAAAATATTAAAAATTTGTGAATTCACAAAAAAATTTAAAAATTTTAGGCAGGGAACCCAGTGAGATAGTTTTCAAGGGAGGGAAAAATTACTAGGGGTTTGGGGAATGAGGGGGATAAAAGGGGTACCCGGTAGGGTTTTTGTGGGTTAAAAAGGAAATTAAAAAAGTGGGGAAATTTCGCTTTTGTAAAATTTGGGAAAAAATGGGGTTTTACAGTTAAAGGTTGAAAAAAACCAGAAGCAAAAGGGAATGTCCCGCAAGGTTTTAAAAGGGTGGGGTTTTTTCCCCCCTTTTGGGAAAACAAACCCCAAGGGGAAAAAGGAAAAAAGCCCCTTTTCCCCCCAAAAAACCCAAAAAGGGGGGGGGAAAACGGGTTTCTTCCTGGAAAAACCCAAAAAAAATTTTTTTACTCCTAAAAAAGTGAAATTAATGTTTTTTAAAAAAAAATTTTGAGGCCATATTTTACTCAATGTAAAGGCCCTGTTATGATTCTACGTGATGTTTGGGGGTATGAGATGAGGGGGGTAGTGAAGGGTGAATGCCCCATTGAGGTGTGTGATGATGGGGAAAACCCCAAAAAGGGAGTTGTGGCTAGGGGGGGGGAGCTTTTAATGTGTGGGGAAAGGAAAAAAGGGGGAGGGAAAAAAGAGAATACTTTATATAAGGTTTCTAGGTGATCTATTTTTTAGTTTGTCTTTAGGAGGGAAATTTTTTCTAATGTGGTGATAAATTTTTTTGTCCCGGGGGTGGGCTCAAGATATAAACACCCCGTCCATTTAAATTGCAATGGTTTAATGAAAAAGGGGGAGAAAGGTGGTAAGAAGCCTTGATTGCTTTTCGCTTTTTGGTTTGGGTGAGGTGTTACGATGTGGCCAAGCAAAGGGGTATGTGTTTTGGGTGGGGCCCTGGCTTTTTTAGGAAGGTTGTTCTGATGGCTTTTTAAAAAATATACGTTGTTCCCCCGGGAAAAACTTTAAAAATTTAAAACCTTTTTTTAAAAACCCAAAAAGGTGTTGAGGTTGTTGGTAAAAAAGTCTTTTTCAAAAAAATGGAGGTGAAAAAAGAGGGGAGTGAGAGAGTAAAAAACGGAGAGGAAAAAGGGAAAATAAAAATCAATTTTCCCCAAAAAGGAAAAAAAAAAGGGGCTGGGAAAAAGGGGTAGAGACCAAAATTGAAGGGGGATCAAATTTTTGGGGGGGATGAAAAAAGGGAGTTTTTCCCCCCTTTCAAAAGGGGTTGTGTAGAAGGGGGGGTAGTGGGAGGCGTTTTTTGGGTGAAGCAAACCCTTTTTGGGGCTGGTTTTTAAGGAAAATTTGTTTGAATACTAAAGAAAAATTAATTTTGTGGGTGGGTTTTAAATTTTTGTGCGGGCTTTTAAGATGTCTTCCCTTTTGGGGATTCTAAAAAGGGGTTTCCCCTATTCGTGGTATTGGCACCAAATTAAAACCCCCTACCCGAAACTCGATTTAAACAAACCCCTTATAGGGGCAATTTTAAAAGGGAAAAAAGGAAATCCCAAAAAAGGGGGGATAAATTAAAGGGGAGGGGGGGGTGGAGAAAACAAGATCCTTTGCTGCCCTTTTTTTTTGGGGCCCCCCGAAAGGGTGGGTTTATGGGAATTTTTGTGTTTTGGGCCCCGCCCTCAAACCCCCCGGGAAAAAAAACGCTCTCTTCCTCGCTTAAAATGAATGTTAA